>SJJU01007515.1:0-11791 GCA_012932125.1 Conopomorpha cramerella
ACAATACCTATCTGTTCGCTATTCCCTAGGGTATTCCATTCTGACCTTAATCTAGTACTCCATTGTCACACAGCCACACTAACTGTACACTTCACATCTTATGTTACCTAGAGCGGGTATAGGGCATTGAACTAAGTAATACCCCCGTTCTGTCTGCCAGATGTTGCGTGGGCGGTATTTTAGCAGTCTTCTTTCACATTGCTTTCTGGGGCTTCCTTATCTTGTTGTCATGCCTTGGTTTTATGTATTTCTATATATGTGCATATATACTGTAAGTGGACGTAGTTACACAGAAAGGACTCAATCCACACTTTGCCCGAAATTCAGTTTGCTATACCAGGGTACTAAGTTAAGATATATCCATCATATAAAAAAACATTTACGCCTAAAAGCTTACTACAACCCATTTTTTATTTACCCTGACTCAATCCACATGTATGGCGGTTCAATAGCGCATCCAATTTTAAAGACCAATATCTCCGAAGTAACTTTTTGTGTAATGAGTCCT
The DNA here is from genome assembly GCA_012932125.1 of Conopomorpha cramerella. Lineage (NCBI taxonomy): Eukaryota > Metazoa > Arthropoda > Insecta > Lepidoptera > Gracillariidae > Conopomorpha > Conopomorpha cramerella. Next base: position 509 of record SJJU01007515.1, read on the forward strand.
TTCTGTATAACTACGTCCATATTTCTTGTATTACATAGCGTAAAAGACGATATTAATATTAAATCTGGGGCATGGAAGGGCGATAGGCTAGTGAACTTGACATAACTTGGTCAGCAGTCTGTGTTTCCTGCGCAGTATAGTCTGAAGATTATCAAGACGTTGGGGTAAAAATAAGGTAACTATATAATCAGATTCAGTAAATCTGTAATAAATGTTAAGCGGGTTACTGTATACCTCAACTGTCAGATATGTTAAGTTGTTTTTAACCTCTGAAGTTCAGTAATGTTTAAAACCTTCAGTAAGTTTGGAATAACATTATTTGTTTTTTATTCACTGAGTACAACACACTTGTCTGATTCTGTGTTTCCTGCGCAGTACAGTCTGAAGGTTTGCAAGTCGCGGGTAAATAGGTACCTAATAAACAAGTGTGCTCCATCGTAGACTACATCGCTGCTTAACATCAGGCAGGATTGTGGACAAATGCTTGTTCATTGTGTTTTAAACAAACTTATGTAGAGGAACAGAGAAACAAATAAAGTTAAGTTAAGCTCGAAAATTAACCAAAGATAAGCATTCAGCTTACCTTCGTTGTTTTCGCGACGTTTCGACACAGTTAACGATACATATAATTGTGTCGAAACGTCGGTCAAACAACGAAGGTAAGCTGAATGTTTATCTTTGGTTAATTTTCGCGCTATAATACCCGTTTTAAACTTAATTAATATCATGTTAGTGCGCGTTTCCTTAAAAAAATGGTAGTCACTGACATATAAAGTTTAAGCCAGGGAATCTGAATGCTTATCTTTGGTTAATTTCGCTCCGTAATACCTACAGATGAGAGAGAGAGAGACAGGCGTGAAGTGTAGGTATGTATGTAAGTATGTAATACCTACCCGATTTAAACTTTTAAGGTGTTCAAAAAATATGAGAGATAAAAATTATTTAAGTTAAGCTGTCGTACGTTGTTAACATTTGTGTTACATAGATGTTAAACATCATTTTAAGATCTGAGACGACTACAATAGGTCACATACACCCACATACGCCTGTTTGCCGCTTGCTAGCTACTTTGTACTTTTAACAGAAAATAAAAGATAGTCAGTTCCCAACCGGCCGGCAGCAGCGAGCGCACTGCTCCACTCTCAGAAAGCGTTGTAAACCGCTGTAATTTGAACCTTTGTTTACGTGAAACATCGACCGCAACAAGACCTGGCTTCTCTGGTGCTTGCTGTGACGCTCCGTAACCGAGGAACACAAGTATCGCTGGCTTCACTAAAGCCCGTGTCTCGGGAGCGGATTACGTCCGAACAGGTCACGCTACGGTGGTTCTGCGCGGCCGCTTCTGTCCCAAACTGCACACGGAGCGGCCTCCAGCCAAGTTCTCTCTTGACCCAGTTCCGCGCTGGGAAAAACGAAACTCAACCCACTCACCATTTCCTCTGATCCGTCATAGTCCAATGTGCAATGTAAAATCGACCCTGTTATAACACGTTTAACGGCGATTATGTCGTTTCGGACAGGCCAAGGCGTGTGGTGAAAGCACTAGATTATCAAATGTAGTGAAAGTCAGATCTCCTTTTTTATAATTTATCTAAAGGCGCAGCGGCTTGAGGGTAGCTGGAGTTGGGGCTCTGATTGCGCGGCCGCTAATCACTTTCGGCGGGCAAAGGGGCCACCCCTTTACGGGGTACGCTTTTCATAATGACACAAAGTGAAATGTTTCGGAAACCTTCAATGAGCAGGGACCCCATTCTCACGCACGCCGGTGACAAGCTCTGTGAAGTTCTTTGATTAAAACTTAAAGTAAATTGAAATGTACTTATAGCAAAATTACACTCATTACGGCGCGCCTATACGTATATTGATCCTACTATTAATTTGAGTACCTGTTTTCAGCTTACGTAACTACCGACAAACCTTTACTGATCATTTTTTTTAAATGAAACGCGCACAGACATTTTAACTCAATATTGTTCACCGCGTATATAGGCGCGCATATAATCAAAGACAAGCTCGAGCTTACTTTTGTTATTTTATTCGACGTTTCGACGCAGTTGCATGCGTCGTGCTCACGAGTGGACTCGGTAAAGGTAAACTCGAGCTTGTCTTTGATTATAATCGCGCCTATATACCCGGTGAACAATATTGAAACCTTTACTACTTGTAAAAATGGGACAAAATAAAAAATGTTGTAATGTGTTATACATTCACAACAAAAAATGCGTAGGCGTAAAATCTAATTTGGATTATTTCTCAGACTAATGTATGCAGGAAGAGTGGGTATGACTGCTGTCGGATACATACACAAGTATACATTTTCTTTTACACACTGCAGCAGAAATATATATAGCTAGTATTGAATGAAAGAAGAGGAAGAAGCGCCTAATTTAAATAAGTAGCAATCAATTACAGAATGCTCAGTGCTGTGTGCAATGTGTCGTTATCTTTATAACAAAATAGGCGTACGCGTAAAGTGTCCCATATCAAAAGTAGATCTAAAAGGAGGTGTTGCAATCCAGCTACATTATACCGGTTGTGTTTCCAGGAAAAGCGAAGTGGAAACCATGTACCTTTATGAGGAGAATTACTCTGTTGGTCCTGTGCAAAATAGGCACTTGGCTTAAGGGTAAATCTTTAAATTTTGCCTTGGGACGATGAGAAAAAATCCTGTATCTTTCTGTTTTGAACACTAACTTATCCTACTGCTTATACTTACCCTTAGTGTGTAGGTAAACGGTGATTTATTATGATAAGGGTGTGTACAAACTACACTAAATATAAAATAAATTAATTACTAACTGTCTCGGCAATCTTTTGTTTTGCCAGAGAAAGCCTTTGTATCCCGTGAAGTGGAAGAAACACAGCTAGGGTACAGGGGTTACATTCATATTTATTCAGCGTTTAAACCTTCCCAGAACAATTAATGTGACAAAAAAAATCCTGACTTAAATAATTCAAAACCGACATGTATGAAATCGGTGTAGCCATTCTGGAGTTTTAGCGACAACAGCCATTGGCTACACAACACAATTCACACCTATGCGGATGTTGTTGGGAATAATCAATTTCTAAACCAAAGCTTTAACCTGGATTTCCGCTTCGCTTTTCCCAGAAATACACGCTACATTTAAACCATCACACTCACACATATAAAGTTTTACTTATCAAGTTTTGCTTTAAAGAATGAATGTGGAGGGAGCGACTGAGGTATTTTTAGTCCGTAGTTTTCAATCGACGACGCAGGAAGTCGGGACTGTAGTGAGGGGAGGGGTGAGGGTGTAAATTGAAACAAGAGGCTACCAACACTAAACAATTTTTATTAATCAAGATTTCTATCATAGAAAATATTACACTCAAATATTATGTCTTTCACGGCGAATAGTATACATGTATATTAAAATAGAATCATCTTAGTTGCTATCCCAAATTACTTTATTTAGTTATCACACAAGTAAACGTAGCGTACCTTTCTATCTCGGTATTCACAAAAATAATACTTCATTCTATAACCCTGTAGTAAGAATGTGCAGTATATTTAACGATCTTGTTTCCAAGCATCCTGACATATATGTCTTTAACCATCGGCAACAATTGCCTCGGTTGAAAAAATGCTTAGTCAAGTATCTATTGGTTGAAAAAATGCTTAGTCAAGTATTTAAAATAATATCAATAGAATAGTTTAGTTTGTATTAAATTAAGTTTATATTTCTTTTTGTGCTCCTGTGTACACATATTTTGGAATATGATTCAGCTTATTTAATAACTATATCTATACTTTCATCATCATCATCAGCCACATAACGTCCACTGCTGAAATGCCAGTAATAAAAATATCTATACTTTAAGTGATGTAATCATTGTATTCCGTTTTGTGTGCCAAATAAATAAATAAATATTCACCCCAGCCCAACGTTTCCCAACGTCATGGGCGTCGTAAGAAGCGACCGAGGGAACTCTCCAGAGGACGGACAGCAGCACTCTCTGTGAGTTAAATCTCAACACCACTGTCATCGCCGACCCGGCTGCTAATAGTGTCGATTATTGGCATTTCCCCCCAAATGATTATGGAAATCATTAGGGGAGGCCCTCGTCCATCAGTGGACGTCATGATAATATAATGATGATGACATCTTTCAACTAATTTGCATTAACATTAAAACATAGGTTCGTACTGATTCAAACAGTGTTATGTAAGTGAATTTAATAAAATATAATTTGGATTATTTCACGCCAAAATAGACAAGAAATATGGTAGTTTTTTTTCTCTTTAAAGCTTTAGTTTACTCCTGGACAAAATTACATACAACCAGTCTATTAATTCACACTCAGGTCCTATCACGAAAACAGTCAGTAATTTGGCACCACGTCCATTTTGACGTGCACAACTAGCATATTTCGTTATGGCCCCCTTTTGGACAGAGGGTGGAGGGGTGAAGTGACTGCCGCGGGGGCGGGGGGAGGGGTGACTAACGTTTGATGTCACTTAATTGCAGAACTCTATGCAGGAAGAGTGTGTACGACTGTCCGCGGACACGTACAAGTATACATTTTGTTTTACACACTGTAGCGGAGCGCTGGGTGGCATTTATAATGTATGAATTGGAATTGCTAGTAATGGGCGAAAGAAGATGAAGAAGCGCCTATTTTAAAGAAGTAGCAACAAACAACAAAATTATCATTGCTCATTTAAACAAATAGGCGCTTTATACTAACATAAATCTATGTTTCCTGCGAGGTACAGTTTGGAGGTCTTCTATTTAAACAGGTACCTAATGAACAAGTGTGCTCCATCGTAGACCACAACGCTGCTTAACAGGCAGGATGGATGATCAAATGCTTGTTCACTGTGTTAAAAAAAACGTAGAACTTAACACACTGAAATTTGAATTGTATTAAAATTTGAACTGGGTTCAATTTACGGTAGGTCGCCTGGCTTATGTGACTCTTAATGCTAAGGCAAAAGAGTCAAATTATGATGACGGTAGAAATCTTTTAGAGAATTCAGAAAAGGCAACATATTTAGATAATTACTAGAATATTCGTGTCGTTTTAGAGTGAACATTTGGTATTAAGCTACTGAATATTGTTTTTTTATGACTCCGCGCTTGCGACAGCAATCTTATTTATATAATTTTTAAATGAAACGTGCACAGACATTATAACTCAATATTGTCCACCGGGTATATAGGCGCGAATACAATCAAAGATCGACGACGCATGCAACTGCGTCGTATCGTCGAGTAAAATAACAAAGGTAAGCCGAGCTTTTCTTTGATTATATTCCCGTGTGAACAATATTGAGTTAGCAATCTTATTGTCATATAAACAAAGTCACTTTTTACTTAGCTATAAATAAAAAACTTGTGACGTAACTTTCAACCGATAAATCGAATTAACACTTTGTTGCTAGTTATTATTTTGACTCTTTTGGCTTATTGACAGTAAAAAGTATTATTTAGTAATTCAACGTACTTTGGCTTCAAAGTACGTTCTGATGTAGGCAGACTAACTTGAAGGGGTCGAATCAATTTGCAATTTTTTTGCTTGTGTTACTTTTTGTGCCAATGGTATATGCCCCATAAATACAGGATTTAATTGACAAAAATACAACAAAAACCAACCTTTTTTTTGTATTAGCTAACAGACACAAAAACAAGGATGGCAGAAACTGGTTTCCTGTATAGAGCAACATAGCCATCGTGAACTTTAGGCCGTTCCTTTAATCAAACTCTTGTTGCTAATTGTTGTAGAACGGTGTCAGTCGCCGAGGTCAGCCGAGCGGCAACTCGGCACACCCCATTGAAGTCTAAAACTTCTGGATCTGAATCGAATGAAAAAAAAAACCGAGAAACTTTGGCCCTGCTTTTTTTTTTAAACCAAGTTTTCGGGTCAGTGAAGCGAATACAAAAGTTCCTTTAAATAGGTACAATGGGGTTGCCAAGTTTGGAGGTCACGGTCTGGTACCGTTTGTTATCTCTTTTTGGGTGTTTAGGTATGCACAGATTTAGAAGGGCGTGGTATAGGACGCTTTAAAAAGGCGTGTCACGCAGGTACTAAAATATACATTAATGGGCAAACGTGCTTCGTACAAAACACAGCAGCTTATAACGTAAACCATGTGTGTAGGATAACGAAGGTAACGTAAGAATTCGTGGATTCGACAAATCAACACACAGATTCTAGTGAAGTCGTTCTGAATTTATAAACGGTGTACATTTCGCTGATTTTTAAGCCCCCACGCAAAAACGACGGCGTGTTATAAGTTTGACGTGTCTGTTTGTGTATATGTCTGTCTGAGGCAACGTAACTCCCAAACGGGTGATCCTAATGCGTTTTTTTTTGTTTGAAAGCTGATTTGATCGAGCGTGTCCTTAGCTATGTTTTATCGATATCTTTTCACCCACTCAAAAGTAATGGGGGTTGAAAGTGGGGATGAAAAATTCAATAAATATGTCCAAGTGGGGTATCAAATGAAAGAATACGACACGTATATTAAGAATATTTTTATTAAATGAAGATTGGATAATTTGTTCAAAAGTTATGGGTGTGGGTGTGAAAGTGGAAAAAAAAAGTAGATTTTATACAAATATGTTCAAGTGAGGTATCAAATGAAAGGGCACGACACGAATATTTTAAATGGTTTTTTTTTTATTTGCAATTTAATTATTAAGAGTTGCGAGAGATCATGCCTAGACTAATCAGTTCACTCAGTACATAAGAAATCGTTGGTATCTTCAAAATATAACAGTGCAAGCGACTAACAGACTAGCAGTATTGGTTACTCATAAATGATCAATCGAGACGGTTCCTCTCTTGTTGCAGACGTAGGGAGGTCACACACATGATGTCGTTCTTAAAAGTCCAGCAAGCCAAATTTAAAACACCTATTTTTCGTTTGCACACACACATTGCTATTAAATGACTGTAACGATCAAGTTGATAATAATTTGATGGAAATAGTGTCGCGTAGTATACCAGTTCATGTCACGGGCAACTGTGACGTCATGCTGAGCCGGAGGCTCATTTTTCGTTGGACAAATGCAGCATGCATTCTTTGATGTCATGCTACAATTATTTATGGGTTTTAATCTAAAAATGTATTCTTATTACTATAATTTTTATTTTTTTTTTTTGATTTTGTTATCTTATTGTGTGTGTTGTATTTGTTTATCGAAAATAAAGTTATGTCTATCCCTTTCCAACCTAGGTATCTGAATATGGTTAGAATGAATATAATGGACCTTATGTTAAATCCGAATTATACGCTCTATTTTGAATAGAACCCTTGGAACTTGAGAACACCTTCCCAAGATATATACATGTTACGTCTACTAAATAATCTATTGGCCAAAGTAAAAATGTACAGCAAATTAAAAAAAAAATAGTTGTGTTGTATCTAGTTGATGATAGAACACCATAAACACACAATAAGGTTCAAATTCAATTGAAATCAACTCTCACAATTGTTTCAGTTCGGGTGCAAAGGGATAAGTCTATATACAGTTATGTATATTTCACTCACTGCTTCATTATATCAGCTTCGAAGCACAGTATCTATTTATTTCACTCCCTCCTCTTTGTGGGCTTTGTGTAATGTGTCAATGTCGAGAGTTGGTACATCAGTTAGGGTGATCTTGTCGATGCTGAGAAGATACATCATAGTCACTAATCGACTTTACTTTTTTGTATTGTCCTTGATGATCACTGGTTCGCACCCTGCGCTCCCGCGACAGGAAAATAATTAACAAAAACATCTTTTCAAAATGATCATTCGTTTGTATTTTTACCGGGTATAAAGGCGTGAATATTCAAAGATAAGCTAGAGTTTACCGACCCGGGTACTTAAAAAAAGTATTTATCATTAGACTATTGTATTACTTATCTGATTTATTATTATATCGTACAGCATCATTATATCAGTATTGGAGAGGCCTATGTCCAGCAGTGGACAAATATGGGCTGATGATGATGATGATGATGTACAGCATCAGTCTACAATCAGAACTAAAACAATAAACTGTCAAATTAGTAGATAATGTGGGACATATTACACCGCAAGATCCCGCCCGGCCTAACGTTTCAGTTCAGACAAACAAATTGCAAGATTTATCCAAGGCACGCGTGAGCAGTGCTCCCGTTGTTCCCACATGAATATGCAAGCGGCTGATGTGGCAGGCCGAGGGGCAGCCAACTCCGGGGCCACGCTGCACTGGCCGGCGAAGCGTTCAAGCCATAAATAACATCACAGTTAAAACTGCGGTGCGAAAACACGTCCTTGAGGAAACGTGCCAAATTGAATAAAAATTGTGGCAGTACTCGCCCACAAAATTAGTGAGCATGATTAACGGTCAGATTTTACAAAACTTTTGCAGCTTAACTGAAAATAGCGCTTGTTAGGATAATGTAACATAATGTATTGGTACGGTCAACACAAAGCTATTATGTTACTCTATCAAATGTTCCTAAGAAATCTGGTTAATATTTTATTATTTTGTGACAAAATTGTCATCGTAGAAGTTATTTTCGTGCAATGAATATCTTCTTATTGTGTAAATGTAAGCTGCGTCGTCATGAAATTTCCATTTATCACATTCATCTAAAGATTGAAGTCGGGAACCTCGAAACCGCAGAGCAACCGGCTGCGAGTGACAGGACTGCAACCCATCGTCTCGGAGACCGAGAGACAAATGACTCATGGGTGCCGACGAAATGCAGATGAAGCTTAACAGGGCCGTTGCACAATGTAACTCAAGTAATCTGTCTACTGCAGCCACTTTTCCTTGATGGCTTTTTTGTATGCTAATTTCTAGGTTCCTGCTCTCATTTGGAGAGATAACAAAGTTTCCTTAATTCTGTCGCACATTACAAGTGCTAAATGTAGCCAGTGTCCAATTACGATAAAATAATTACTGAATCATTTAAATTAAAATGGTTTTCTTTTTGTTTCAGAATCCTGTCATGTGCTGACTTCACACGCTATGCTTATTGACAATCGTAAGTTTAGCAAATTATAAGAGAGATTTATCTACAAAATTTAGATATTAAAAAACAGGTCTTGGCATTACCTAATTATTTTCTACATTGAGGTCATTTCTGTGTACCTACTTTACGTAACATTCTATCAAAATTCGATGTTTGCTTTATAATAAAAAAATCAAACCAAATATTTTCGTAAATTGTTCGTACCCTTTAATACATCTCTCCGCGTGAGTTCACCTCACGTCCATTCACGTCCACGTCAGCAGGCGCAATGATTTCTCCGACACGTTCACGCGGGTAGTTATGAAAATGTCGGTGCGCCGGAAGCGGCCTGGTCACCGGATATCGGTGGGTCGCGCGCCTTGTCGCCCCCGCGTTGGCGACAAGGTGTTGCCGAAGTCGGAACGTATGGTGACCTCGTCGTATATTTTACGTGCACCCGTTCGAAAATCCAACTCAATTTGCGTTACTTCGAACGCCGCGTGAAATACCGATATTTTCTGCGCAGGGATATGTACGATATTTTCGCCGAAAAAAGTGTGCAGTTCTGACTCAGTAGCTCTCGCAGTTCATTTATATTTATGTCGGGGAACCTGTATCGAGAACCGATCAGGCTCCATATCTCATCGCCGGAATGCAGCGCCAACGCCGCACAAACAGGTAATACGAAAAATCACCCTGAAACAATCATCGTTTGCATTCCGCAAACTACTACTATCACTCACGTTCATCGATTAATCGGCGTATAATTTATTCATAGCCATCCATCAAACTCGGAGTCGACGATAACCTACCCCCGAGGAATACATGTGACGCCACGCAGGTCTATAACTTCGAACACGTGAGCGCACGTGCTCTCTATTGGCTCTTATCTCGTCGGCTTAGGGGCCAATTCACAATGTTGGATGTTATAAACATCAAATTACGTCTTGAGCCGGCGATGCCTGCTTCCAGTTGTGGGCGAGGTCCGTGCCACTACTGTAGTTGGATAATCGATTGTGGCTTAGAAACTTGTTTGAGAATTCCTTGAATTGCGGACGACTATGAGTGAACATGGTTGGACGGGTGAAACTTTTATATGTTGAAATGGCGAACGATTAGTAATTGATGAAGCGGGTTAGACACATAGTTAATAGTTTCAGTTTTCGTTCTGCTCCACTAGAAATATCAACTCAATTACGCTAATCACCGATTTATACAATTTATGAGAACTTTTTCTTTATAATTTAATATCTATTTTGCTATTAAAAATTTCCTAGTTTTGAAATGTATGAGGGATTACTTACATGTTATATTATACATATAGCTTTGTAGTTTGTGCAATGCTTCAGTCAGTTCTTTGTAAATAATTTACATACATACACTACACGCCTGTCTCCCAGAGGGGTAGGCAGAGACTACAGATCTCCATTTGTCAGGGTCCTGATAAATGTAGTGTCCTTAATTTCTTCATTACTTTTGATTCATAGCCAACTTCCTTTATTCTACTCTTGGATTTAACTTCAGTTGTTCGTCCAAAGACAGAAATGGTATCTTGGTTCAAATTAATGAAATTTAAGTTATACACACATCAAAAGTGTCTAGGGACCAAGAACATTTTTAGCTCTAAAAAAAACTAATTTATTTACATCAAATCAAATCTATCTAATTCCCCATGCCTGTATCAATGACTTATCACCACATTTTGAATAAATTATGAATGAATTCATTTTTTGTAAAATACATAATTGCAAACTTCTAAAATGTACTTGATCCCTAGACACTTTTGATGTGTGTACATTAAAGCTACACCGAGAAGGAACGACTAAGCATATAATTATGTTATATTTAAAACGCACTTAGCAACTCAGAATAGCATCTCCAATTACCCCCGAAGGAGATAGGCGTGCCGCGACTGCCCGAAGACAATTTTGCAACACGCGCCAATTTTACTCCATTGTAGTGTGTATTTTGTAATATTTGTACTCGCATTATTCTCGCCAAATGAGGGAGCAGGTCCTTTTGTAAACATTGTCACTCGGGCGGGTAAATACGCCAAGCTGATTTCACGTATGACTGAGGACGAATCCCGTTCACTCCGCACATCGTTGAAGAGTCGTCAGCACGAGACGTCTTCTTCTGGCCAGTAAAAGAAATTAATTCGAACCGGGGACGTTTATTTTTGTTTTTAAAATCGTACATGACTTTCATCAAGCTTTGTTTTATACTTATTTATTTATTTAAGCTTACATAACGGGCGTCTGTGGTCCAGTTGGTCGGATACTTGACTTGTAACCGGGAGGTCACGGGTTCGAGTCCGGCTAC
>SJJU01007516.1:0-10256 GCA_012932125.1 Conopomorpha cramerella
ATGTATGTGTGGTGTGAGTGTCACCTCACAGATTTGATTAAAAGTAGTCTTAGTATTTTGCGAAAACTAAATGAAATTGTGAAAACAAAAATCAGATTTTGTGCAAATCCCGTTTCCGAGATAAATAGCTTTATGTCGGTCACTCAATCCTCACATGGAGAATTGAGTGACCGTTGAAATCTAACAAACTATGCATGCTACAGAGGTAATCTATTCACCAAAGTGTAAGTAATGTCCAACAGGAAATGTGCAATAACAGAAATATCCATTAAGTGTAACGCATATTTCAGTAAAATTTTATAAAATTGGTCTCTCAGGCGTGAACATGAAATATTTTTTTTTTGGCAATTATTGGTCTAAAGTCAAGCCACTTTGATTTGTGATAGAATTATAAGGTCATTGTAGAATTTGTGCAACTAAAAGAATGTTTCGCTTCACTGTAGTTGAAAAGAAAATCTTCAAGTTGATCCCGGTCTCTCAATCCTCCAACATAAAATAGTTTTACGCCAATAACTTCTGTTCCTTTGTGGCTATAATGAAATAAACGGTCTAAGCTTATGTGAAAATAGATGGCACGTAATGTACAATAGAAAAAGAAATAAAAACTCCAGTCTTAATCAAGAAAAATCATAGTATTTATTTTCCTTACATTAAAAAATAATAGGGTGCCCATGATTTACTGCTTTACTGAAGAAAAGGTTACGATTTGACAAAAAAAAATAATTACTCATTTTCTTTCCCAAACTTTCTCAATTAATACGTACAGCAACATATGTAGGTACAGAGGATTTACTGAACTATTTTCAATTTTTTTTTGTTATCATCATAACATAGAAGGAAGAACAATACAATTTGTCAAATGGGAAGGCGGACGAACAAATTCTATAGCCCCTACAATTTCATAAATTTTAGATTTAACACATATAGTCCGTAGTATATCTTTTAAATCACATTCGTCAATTCCATTTAGGTCAAATCCAATTACGTGGTTAAGTTCGTAATTAATTATCTCAGTAGAACTGCACGTGGCGCATGTTATCTCCTTTTCACCCAAACAAATTCTAAATCTAAATTAAGTGGCAAAAAGGCATATTGTCTTTGAATTTTTACGGATTCGCAAGATACATATATTAGAGCATTTTTTGCTAAACAACGCGCTGCAGAAATATTTTAAAAGAAAAGTTTCAAAGCAGTTGGTCACATTGCATTGGCAGTCGATATAAAGTACATCAATAATAAGTTCAAGCAGAATACAAAATTACAAGAATAGATCACAATTTTACAAAAAAACCTAAATATCCCTTAAAAACTCAGACGCAGAAAATACACACTGCAATTTTAAATTATCAAGTCACCATATTTGGTATATGTTAGGTCTCAAGGTGGTCTATAACAGGTTAAAGGATTATTTACCATCAATGGGACACTCTGTATAATGATAAGTATCTACTATTGATCATGACTGTACCTACTAATACGTACATAGTTATTTATTACATTTTATGGCAGAAATAAAATAAATTGACTGGACTTGATACTACCTACGTAATTAACTTTATTGAACTATGTAAAATAAAAATAATACACAAATTACACTTTTCTCACAATACGCATCTAACACATACCGATCTATGTAAATATAATAATATTACATTACTTATGGCTATGACTATTAGTCGAGCTTCTGTTTTCACATCTAGTAAATAAGACGTAGAAGTAAATACCTACATAATCAAATTATAGAAGAGATGCTTAATTTAGGTACTTACCTTAGTGTTAGTATCCTGATAGTGCACTATTACTAATGACGCAGTGTAAAGTAATTATCAGTAATAAGTAATTAAATTTACGATCACAACAAGCAGTCGCTATCTACTAAAAATATGACACTCGTAAAAAATAAAAGTGGGTAGTCAGAAATCGTGAGCACCCTACACAGGTGTATGTTCGTTAATAATGAAAAATTGAATTATATTGTGTTATTTGTGTTGTATGATTTAATAACATATTATGTGGATACAAAATATATTATTAGTTAATTTTCACATAAATCATGGGCACCCTATTATTTTTTAATGTAAGCAAAATAAATACTATGATTTTTCTTGATTAAGACTGGAGTTTTTATTTCTTTTTCTATTGTACATTACGTGCCATCTATTTTCACAAAAGCTTAGACCGTTTATTTCATTATAGCCACAAAGGAACAGAAGTTATTGGCGTAAAACTATTTTATGTTGGAGGATTGAGAGACCGGGATCAACTTGAAGATTTTCTTTTCAACTACAGTGAAGCAAAACATTCTTTTAGTTGCACAAATTCTACAATGACCTTATAATTCTATCACAAATCAAAGTGGCTTGACTTTAGACCAATAATTGCCAATAAAAAAATATTTCATGTTCACGCCTGAGAGACCAATTTTATAAAATTTTACTGAAATATGCGTTACTCTTAATGGATATTTCTGTTATTGCACATTTCCTGTTGGACATTACTTACACTTTGGTGAATAGATTACCTCTGTAGCATGCATAGTTTGTAGATTTCAACGGTCACTCAATTCTCCATGTAAGGATTGAGTGACCGACATAAAGCTAATTATCTCGGAAACGGGATTTGCACAAAATCTGATTTTTGTTTTCACAATTTCATTTAGTTTTCGCAAAATATTAAGACTACTTTTAATCAAATCTGTGAGGTGACACTCACACCACACATACATAGGATTTAGGGGAGGGGAAGGATTATTTGGGCATAGAATGTGAAAAGGAGGGAAATAAAATTATACTTAGACAGACAAAAATGATCAATAAAATATTAGAAAGATTTGGCATGGAAGAAAGTAAGCCAGTAAGCACACCAATGGAACCAAAGTTTAACGCAGGTCAAGAAAAAATTATCGATGTTCCTTATAAAGAGTTAGTGGGCAGCTTATTGTTTATTTCGATGAACACTCGTCCAGATATAACTTTTTCAGTAGCATATCTGAGCAGATTTCTCGATAAACCCACAGAGACGCTGTGGAAAGCAGGAAAACGTATACTTCGCTACCTAAGTGGGACGAGAAATAAAGGGTTAGTATACACATCAGGAGGAAACACTGATCTGGTCGCGTATTCTGATGCAGATTGGGCAGCAGACTCTACAGATAGGAAAAGTACGAGCGGGTGTGCGGTGTTTCACGGTAACAACCTCATTCATTGGTCTTCGCGAAAACAGTCTGCAGTCGCACTCTCCACTGCGGAGGCGGAATATGTGGCGGCAGCCGGAGCAGTTTGCGACTCGATGTATCTGAAAGGTATCGTATTCGACTTGTCCCGACATGAGGTCACACCCCGATTCCTTATCGACAATCAAAGCGCAATCAGACTCATTAAAATTAATGAAAATAGTAGAAGATCCAAACACATTGACATCAAAGTACATTTCATTAGGGATATATATAATAAGGGACTTATTTCTGTACACTATGTTCCGACGGACGAAAATATTTCTGACATCTTTACCAAAGCCTTACCAAAATTAAAACATAATTATTTTTCAAATAAACTGAATATAAAATGAAGTTAGGTTATTGTATATATATATTGTATATTTGTTTACCAATTTTATACTAAAAAGGGTTTGTATTATAAAATTGAGGGGGCGTGTAGAGTTTTATACTTATGTTATGTATTAGTTGTCACATTGACTTTGTCTAGTTTTTTCACTTGGTAAATAAATGGAGGAACGAGAAGACGTGTTTTATATTTGGGCGTAACAAAATCGGTTTAGTCGTTCTCGAGTTTTATCGGGACTGACGAACAGCAATTAATTTTTATTTAAATAGCTTATACACAATAATAAACATAATAAGTACAAACTGTGAGTAAGGTAAGGCTACGATATCGGTTGTTATGTATTTATCGTTGTAACATGAAACTCTTTGACGTAAAAGATAGAAACTTATCCCATTTGACGTAAACCAATATAATTGCCACATACTAGTATTTGCTACGTAATATTTTGTTTTATATTCTACTCAAGTATTATACATATACTACGAATGTTATAAAAGCGATAGCTTGTGACATGAGAGTCTGTATTTTGTAACTTCTGTTACTTCATTGTAAAAACGCTTTAAACTTACAACATAGACACTCAAAATGTTTACTATTTTCATACATCTCTTTTTTCTGTCTCTTTTAACTTCTGCTAAACAGAAGTTTGAAACCACTTCCTATACGTAGCGTCTTGTCGACAAAAAAATATGACGGGTGCTGTGGTGAAGGTATGAAATAATTCATTGAAGGTTTGATGTAAGTTCATTGTTTCAAGTTTCATGTTAATTTTCCGACATTTATGTGCTGATAAAGTATCAGCTTTTGTTCGCGCCTTTAGTTTTGACGTCATTGTTGCGTGAGAAAAGAACAATAATCAAAGAAATGTACGAATAAATATTAAATTTGTGTCAGTAACTTCAGCTAACTGTTTGAACTTTAAAATCGTTTAAACGTCATTGCAAATATTTTTTATAAATATTCCTTTAGTATGGGTCACGCACGCCTAATAGAGGTGGGGGCTATAACTGAACCTGAATAATTATATTTTTTTTATGAACGAAATACCAACTTTTCCAAAGCACGAACGAATTTAGCTAAAATTTCCATGATACTGTCTCTGAATCAGAACTTATATTACATAACAAGATCCATTCATATTTTGTGGAGTACAAAACATACAAGCGAATTAAGAATCGCATTCTATTTCTAAGTCAGTTGAAAATTAATGAAATCCAAATCGAAAAGATGCCTCAACATTGCCATTGATTTAACTTAATTTTATGATTCACCACGTAACAAGTGTAAAGTTATGATTAAATATTATAATTTATAATGATTTATTTAAAGCACGTGTTTGTGATTTCCTCAATTAACTGGTTATATTTGTGAGCAAACTTAGGAATTTCCATAATTTCATACTTTGAGTAGTTACATCGACAACTAAGTACACCCGGTTTCCCGAAAGTGACATTAACTTACTTATTACATGATATCGTTTGGGAAAAAGCCATTATTTTAACGTAATCAATAAATGTTTTATATTTTTTATAAGAAGAAAAACTGCATTCATACATTTAAAAAATAACCTGTACTCAGCACGGTAATCGAACCCGGTTGTTTTGACAGAAAAAAACCTGACACAATTTCTATTTAGAGATGGATTCCATAGGTCATAAGAAGTAAATGTTTCTATGAAACTTAAAGTAAAATTTAAAGTAAATATTGTATCGTAATTACCTATGTATGGCGAGAATGGATTAAAGTCGATTAACGAAAGAGATTTACATAGCGTGATGTGAGGGCCCGGGTGAGTTTGATGATGTCCTGATGGCGGAAGGTTAAAAGTACTCGAGACCGGAGATCATATGTGAAACGATGTATTCATGTAGATTATTGTAGATAAAGCGAAAGTCGTACGTCAGGACCGTGACAAATGGTGTTCTATAATCTCTGCTTACCCCTCCGAGATACAGGAGTAAAGTGTATCCAGCTCCATCCATCTATACAGCTCCAGTTACAGAACAAATTATTCTTTGGAAATAATCTAGCAGTAACAAGAAGTAGCTAACTCAACATCCAAATTTCACATACCTTATACAAATAATCTCATTTGTAATTAGTACTTCGAAAAAACATTTTTTTTAAGAAACCTACCTACGTGTTTCCACATAGATCTTTTACATAATATAATGGGAATACTTAGGTCGAAAAGTAATTTGACCACCATATTTAATACGTTGTGTCACAAATCTTTAATATTTCATCAGAACTATGTCCACCAATGTTTAGAAATAAGATTTTATGAATGAACATTAATAAGAAAAAAAGTTTTATTGGAATATCTCAACAAAATAGGTGAATCATACATATTTACTTAATGTTACATAGAAATTCTTCGAACAACATAATATACGATATATATTATGCAAATTGTACGGAGTCGATAATCTTTCCTATTGAAAAGAACCGGTCACCAACACCGGTGTGAATTCAAGTTCAAGGTTTGTAAATAAACATTAATGGCCTTACTACAAAACGTATTTATTATTAGTTCACTTTGTACTGTAGCTTTGTTCCTTTCACCAAGTAAACATCAGAATGAGATATCACAAGAATTTCTTTAGACGATAACTTAACCACGATACTCAGTAAATGTTTGAAATCCAAATCCAAATGAATAAATGACAGTTTCATTTTTTAAACTAGACCAATTTCCTCACATGTATCTTAAAACATATTGTGGAATTTTTTACGATCAAAACGCAC
This sequence comes from Conopomorpha cramerella, assembly GCA_012932125.1. Classification (NCBI taxonomy): domain Eukaryota; kingdom Metazoa; phylum Arthropoda; class Insecta; order Lepidoptera; family Gracillariidae; genus Conopomorpha; species Conopomorpha cramerella. Next base: position 6,312 of record SJJU01007516.1, read on the forward strand.
TTGTCAAGAACGAATGGCTACTTTTTTTTTGTATCATCGTCCGTTTGATTGTTAATAAAAAGTGTCCAGTAAATAAAGTATAAGTTTTTATAACATTCCAATCACAGCTCGCTATAACTTAAGTATGTTTAAAAACCACGGCTTCAAATTAAAAGCAACGTATGCAGAGACGGAATCACAGATCACAGTGGCGTGCAATTGGAGAGGCTTATCTCCAGCAGTGGACAAGTATGGGCTGATGATGATGATGATGCAGAGGCAAATGTCCAAAGATCAACAAGCTAATTTCAACGTGCGGTGGAGAGCTCATTATGTTTAAAGGGTTCACACACCGGGTACACGGGTTTCTTCACGATATTTTATTTTACGATAATATTCCCTGGTATTCATAAGCTTTCAAAGAGACAGCCGGTCTGTACAAACCTAGGTAATACGGCTATACGCATAATACAGTCCGAGAACGTTTCGCAGGCAGGAATATTGGTAATGTTCGAGTTTCTATGAACCCTGCCACGTAAAGACATTAAAACCTCATTGTGATTACGATATTACCGGGGGTCCCCCGGAAAAGCCACAACATCCAAAAAAGTCAAGGCCAACTGCCAACTAAGCTACAGACGCTGTTATCTACGTATGTCAATTTTATACCTACTTAAACAAAAGGTATATTTAGATAAGTTGACACCATTCCACCATCTTGCAATACCGGTAGGTGTCAATATATAAATATCAAATGACAATAAAATGTTAATTATCTGCAACGTAGTCTTAGTAATTCAATGAATATAAATTGAATTTATCATAGATAGCGATATCGATAGAGTTATCTTCAGATAAGTATCTACAGACGGCTGAAATAGACTACAGGTCAGGACATCTGTTCTACATCGGACGACGGTCGCGGGTTCGATTCCCGTCGTCGACTTTAGTGATGAGCTGAGGCAAATGTTGAGTGCGTCTGGGTGCGTGGGGATTTATTTATCTATATATTCAAAAGTATTTAAGTAAATATATCAGACTCTGACACGCATTGTACAAAAACGGTATCCTAGTCTGGGGTCAGGTATGTATAAATGTTCCGATATATTTATTCATATATAAGATCTTATTAGCCGTAGAACCGATGACCGTTGGGGAAAACGAGTTCTCGATTGGAGACCGCGTCTCGGCAAACGGAGTGTAGGACGCCCTCAGGCAAGGTGGATTGATGATATACGCAAGATGGCTGGCAGAAGCTGGATGCGAGAAGCCGAAAACAGATCACAGTGGCGTGCAATTGGAGAGGCCTATGTCCAGCAGTGAACATATATGGGCTGATGATGATGAAGATCATATTGTCACGAGGAAAGATCGGCACTTTTGTATGTACGACTTCGCGCAAAACTGCTACACAGTCATCTATAATGCTAAATTATCCTTGAGTTACACAGGTTATATTTTATACCGAAGTTCCCAGGGGAAGAGAAAATACAGTAAGAGACAAATGTACCCCAAGCGTTACATATGAAATAATTTTTCTTTCAGAATAGAATGAGCCTTGACAGACTAAGCAGAGAATCTCGGAATTATTTCATAGCAGGATACCACTTCCGACCACCTATCACTCAAGTCCGATTAACCATGATCAATTTTTACGTCAGTTACCAATTTAACACCTCCAAGGTCAAAACATTAAGAATAAAAATAAGATTGTACTTACAGATAAAATAAGTACAAACCATTATATAACAAAATAGATCAAATATGAAGGTCGCGGTTAGTTCTTGGATCAACACGACGACGTTCGTAAGGTAGACGGTAAACAATTACATAACATAAATACATACACAGGGTGGCACCGGTAACATTAGCGAAAAGAGCCTTTTAAGTTAGTCTTCACAGTACTACCTGAGCAAAAAATTCAAGTGTAAATTATTTCGACCCCTTTAAGTTATTCTGCTGTTGTCCGGATAGTTCAAAGTACATTGTTTCGTAATAAATTGAGTTTAAAGCTGAAAGTGAATAGCCATAATCAATGGAACTAACACTTCGGTGTCGTCGTGATGTCAACTAAATGTGAGTGAAGAGCGTTTTGAAAAGAAAGGCGTTCCTTTCGTTCTTCCATTGGTTGTTTGATAAATTTTGTTAGGGTAACCCTTTTTTCAACCAATTTTTCTTGTGTAGTAAATTAGTCTTAAAGTGAAAAAAAAACATTTTGAACTTGCAACACTATTCAATATCAATAATAATAACTTTAAACGACTATTCTCAAAGTTTTCGCCCCTGTTGCAAGCCCCACCCTGTACAATATTATTATGAATGAGTCATTGATGTTGTTGTCGTTGACAACCATCAAATTAGACGGGCCCGTTAGTATCGTTATACCACAGGATCATGGAGTCGATTACCCTCGCCAATACTGGTGATGAGCTTAATTAGATATTTAGTACATACATTTCGGACGTTTCTTGGTCATTAGGTGGTGGATCTTTTTTTCGTTAAGAAACACCATAGTATGCGGTCTCCTCGCCGTGATGAGCTTTTAAATACTTGTTGTATGTGTCTAGGTGTTTTATTTACTTGAGTGTTTATTTAAAACAAAACATGTATTTGAGTAAGTATATTTCGTTGTCTGAGTTTGATATCAATTCCATAAAGCTTTAGCTACATAAAATGGGATGAATGCCTTCATGAATGTGTGTGTAATTGTAAAATACTTATTAGTGCTGTAAGAGGCGATCAAGAGTACTCCAACTGACAACTTCACTCTCCAGAGGACGAACAGCATCGCTCTCTGTGAGTTACACAACACCACTGCGATCGACAACCTTCCAAGCTTTTTTTTCCGGGATATTCCCACCCACTTTCCCACCACTGTGATTCCTGTTAGAGCCAGGATCTACAGCGGCATCCAGAATAGACAAGAGCTCAAGCCTTCTGTCTTGGATCCCACATAGTTATTAAACTAAAGACGGTATAGAAATAAGAAGAAATATATATATATATATATATGCGCTGCATTGCAATGCATACATATTTTATGAGCCTTCCAAGCTTGGCGAATATGGTTATTTCCTCCTAAATGATCATGGATATCATTCAGGCGAGGGCCTCGCCCGTGCCGCATTGGACGCAATCTCCTTCACCCCTCAACCAATAGTTGATTAAAAGTGTCGAATATACTGACATAAACACACTATAAGGCAATAGATTAGGAATACGGTGGGTAATAAATGTTATTTATTTATTGCACAGGTCATTCGCTATTAGTACGTACTTTTGCATCCTTCTAAGTAAATAAAACGGTAATTTATTACAACAACTGGACAAAATAACCATTCCAGTTCAATTAAACTTTACAAACCTCGTAAATTAAGTCAAAACTCGTATAATATACATTTAGCACATGCTTGGCACCTACTAATGTACTAGTGCCATAAAGGAGCGTACAGAATGACATATTTTCTACGCCGATTTATGTATGTAAATGCAACCGAAGTCGTTAGATATTAATATTTTTTGTTTATTCGTTTTATATTACTACTACAGATACCATATCGCATGGGGTATAGCTAAATTATATAATTATTTTACAACACTACATAAGAACTATTAATCAGTCAATACTCCCGCTGTCTGTGCCTATGTGTGCTTAGATCTTTAAAACTAAGCAACGGATTTTTATTTCTTTAGTAGATTACAGAGAGAAATTATTATCCCCCAACTTTCCTAGGTTTATATGTAAAAAAAATAGAAAAACACTGTTATAACAATTATAATAACAACATTTTCCTGATCAGCTAGTAACATTATACCAAATAAAAACAAAATATCAACAACAACATACAAAAATAACACTTACTGTTTATAATTAACACGGTGAAAAAAAAAACAATAAGTACAGTTACGTTAGGTTTTCCCAGTTTTGTAGTTCCGGGCGTTTAGACAAGAATAGGACTGCGGTAT
>SJJU01007517.1:0-16948 GCA_012932125.1 Conopomorpha cramerella
CAGTTCCAAAAGAAACCGAACGGAATTCTCCAGGGATGTTCACATGAGTTTCGACTTTAAAGTGGGACAGATGGAGGTATCCACACATTCCCCATATTGGTTTGAAGTTTCTGTTCATTCCAACTTGACCAAGTGAGTGCGAACGGAACTAAATTGTCTACATTAAATCATTTCTTAAGGAAATGCGCAATGACATGATATTAAAAGTTTAAAACGTATATTATACCGCGAAGATTAACCAAAGATAGATTAACATGTAACTGTGTCGAAATGTCGGGCAAACAACGAAGGTAAGCTGAATGCTTATCTTTGGTTAATCTTTGTCTACATTATTTCTGCAGCTTTCTTTCTGCCTACGCGGTCTTGCTCTAAATTTAACTGGACATAAAAATAAAAGTGTGTGATATTATAAGCCCGTCCATCTGGCTTCATAAACTGCGGTTACCAATGTAAACACGAGTTCTTCCGGACGCTCCACACAGGAATAAACGTCGCGAGTTTCCATCGTCGGGTCCGACACCCGGCAAAAAGGTGAGCATAATTTGTGACTTGAAGCCGAAGACAAAATCCGGGTATGACATATCACAGTATGAAACTAAGTTTAAACTGTATATACACACCAAAATTGTCTAGAGATCAAGTACATTTTAGAAGATTGAATTTATTTTATCAAAAACTGAATTCATTCATAATTTATTAAAATTGTGGTGATAAGTCATTGATACAGGCATGGGGAATTAGGTAGGAGACCAATCCAGAAGATTAGATTTGATTTAAATAAATGAGATTTTTTTTAGAGCTAATAATGTTCTTGATCCCTAGACACTTTTGATGTGTGTATTTAAAGAAAATACCAGGGCAACAATGAATACTACTATTGATACCGCCAGGATGTGGAATGACTTGCCGGAGTCTGTGTTTCCTGCGCAGTACAGTCTAAAGGTCTTCAAGTCACTGGGGTGAATAGGTACCTGAACAAGTGTGCTCCATCGTAGACCACATCGCTGCTTAACATCAGGCAGGATGGTGATCAAACGCTTGTTCGTAGTGATAAAAAGAGAATACCTACAAAAGTGGAGCAAACTAATTAAATTTCAATCTGGACCACAATATACGAGTGTACCCTACCTTCAGTTGTTTGCCCTCATTTATTTGAACGTCGCTTAGCGCTTAATAAAATAAATGTGGAAGCCAGCTGAATCGTAACAGCTGTTTATTGCGTTTACTTTAGGTGTCTCCTGACCTTAGATACCAGTCACCTGGTAGGTACGTAAATAATATAACTCAACGTACGGCGTAGCGGTGAAAAACAGAAAATATTATATATACACACTTCACGCCTTTTAATCCAAAAGCGGAGTAGGCAGAGACACTTGCTAAGCAAATGCCCACAGTTCACTAAGCGTATTTAATCCAACATGACAGGGGGTGAGCCCATCGCCGTTATAGGGTTCACACACCATTTGGTGTGCGGGTTTCATCACGATGTTGTCCTTCACCTTACGAGAATTTCGTTGTGTACATAGTCTCTGAAAATAGTCCCATTGGTACACGTCCAGTAGCCGGACTCGAACCCGCGACCTCCCGGTTACTAGTAAAGTTTTCGACCAACTGGACGCTCTAAAATACACAAGATATTACTTAAAATAATATTCTGCATTCATAAAGTTATTGTTATGTAAACTAATAAAACAATCCAGTCATATTATTACAAAACAGACTATTTACACAACGAATACAATAACAAATTAAATGAAATTAAAAACGACATTTCAGAATTTTCACTCCACATATAAAATTATATACGTACGTACTATATTTACACACTAAAAAATCTTCTAAGCTTAAAGCAAACAAAATCACTCTTTAACAAAACTCGAACCGACAGGAGAACTCGTTCTGAAATATTTCACCCGTCAACGGAAACATTCCGAACTAAATCATAGTACAATCAGAAGCCACGTTTTCATAATGCCAACAATAATAAAGGGCTGCTGGCAAAAAAAAAATATAGATTAGGTCGTAACCGTAATAAATGTTTCGAGCAACAGGAATGACTGCGCGATGTGGCAAATGAAAAATAATTTACTAGTATGAGACAGGGCATTAATACTAATAAAGTAATGCTCAACACCGTGACGCGGTAAATCTCGCTCTGACCGTACAAATAATAATGATAATTTGTTGCCACGACACTATTTTCGAGAGGGCGCTCTTTTCTATTTTTACAGAGTCTAGTGTAACAGGACCTCGCATCGCGCAGGACACGTCCCTGTGGCTGGACAGCAGCAACGTTTCAGGCGCCTGCAGAGCTTTTACGAATCCTCATAGTGGTACCAGTGGTCTAGATTCAGACGAAAGATTTTTTAAGTTTCCTCGAAAGTCATAAAAAAAAATAAAATAAAAATAAATACACTTCACGCCTTTAATCCCAAAGAGGGGTAGGCAGAGGCACTTGCTAAAGCAAGTACCCACGGTTCACCAAGCGTATTTAACCCAACGTGACAGGGGGTGAGCCCATCGCCGTATAGGGTTCACACACCTTGTGGTGTGCGGGTTTCATCACGATGTTGTCCTTCACCGTACGAGCGTTGCGTTGCGTACATAGGCTCTGAAAAAGAGTCCCATTGGTACACGTCCAGTAGCCGGACTCGAAAGTCATTAGTTTCTACATTTTTAATAGAATAAAAAGGAGACATACCATTGTATGTCGTACGTGCCGTGGAAACGTCCTTTTTTACCTAGTTCTGGGAATAATACAACGAAAGAACTATACTTAATATAAAAATAATGTTGCAAAAGCCGTTGCTACTTTATGGAGAGAGGACTATGCCAAAAATGCAAACTATTTCATTAAAAACTGTTGCACGTGAAAGCGATGCGTCGAGTGAAGTTCATTAAATGCCTGTGGTTTGATATTAAATCATAGCAGGGAAATGGTGGAGACGAAGAATTATTTCCGCGGGAATTTTGCCGTCAAATTCTTACACATACGTTTTCATGAAAGAGATCTTAGTATTCTTTTAGATTCGTGATAATATTATTTTGATAAAATCAGATATACGTGAAATTTTTCTTCTACACACATCAAAAATGTCTAGGGATTAAAAACATTTTTAGCTCTAAAAAAAATCTAATTTATTTAAATCAAATCTCTCTCTTAATCTGGATTGGTCTCCTACCTAATTCCCCATGCCTGTATCAATGACTTATCACCACATTTTGAACAAATTATGAATGAATTCAGTTTTTGTAAAATATATTCTTGATTGCAATATTATAAAATGTACTTGATCCCTAGACACTTTTGATGTGTGTATTTGCAGTTTTTCACGTTGTACAAATCTCTGATGGCATCTAAATCTAAGCATCTAATAATTAAGATCGCATTTCATTTGATAACAGAATGTGCAGTATCTTTTTACCAGAAAATCAGGAAAAGTTAAGTCACAGTAAAACTAGCTTTCAATAAAATTCTTTCACATTTTACTATTCTTGCTTTTATTCTATAAAAAAACACAATGCGCGCTGCGCTGGGTACATACAACTTTACTGCTTCGCGTAAGCACACAAATAACATTAATATCGACTGTAAAAGAATTCAGAAAATGGGCGCAAGAGTAAAAATCAAAGAGTCAGCGAAGCCGTCGCCCCGCGAGCTGCCTCATACAACCTTCATCAAGTTGACGTTTATCAAGCGACTCGGCGACACGGTAAACGATTTTTTTTCCCAACATTTCATGCTAAATTGACGCGTGACTCCAGCGAAATTGGGAACAATGTCATTTATCTCGCGTTCTCTTGAAGCTTGACGGGCTGTTTCGTCTCTTCGGAAAGACACCTGCGATATCGCTTATGTGTTCAGGATTATGGATGGCGTCGCCGGGAATATTTCATACATGGCTTGCCTTAAGGAAACTGATGAGCGCTGTGCATGTACTTGTTTGGTTACGTATGAGGCACGAGAGTATACAAATGTGTTGGAGAGACGTAAGTGAATTTAGTACTTGGAAGCATCAAAGTCGACCGACATGGGCTAGTCAGGACACCGACTTCATTTTGATCCCCATCTCTGAAATAATATTTTAGTGTTTAGCTAATGCTATAGGATTGGTTTTGCGCGTATATGTGTCATATCCGACTAAATTATATATATTAAGTATCTGGCACAATTAACACAGGTTATACTAGTTTAGAGTTAAACGACATTGTTCCTAATATCCTGACAAATTATTATAAGTTGCAAAACTTAAAGACCTTTTAACTCTTTCCCGGACAGTAAACGCCTATAGGCGTCATAACAATAATACACCTATTGTGTCTATTTTACTGTCCGCCAATGTGTTAAAGAATACAACCAACTATTCCTTTTGTAAAATTTGGTCAACCCTATCCCGTATATGGAAGTTGGGGCCACACGCGTCGATCTCCTGCCCTCCCCTCAGGATGCTGCGGTTTCTGTCGTGCCACATTAATGTTTTAAAGTTACTTAGTTTCTCGATACTTAAGATTTACTCTCTAACATTGTGCGCAGCGGTCTATGGAAATATTAAAAATTATCAATTTGAAACCGATAACCGCGATGCATCACGCCCTGTCACGTTGGGTTAACAGATTGGTGAACCGTGGGCATTTGTTTTGCAAGTGCCTCTGCCTACCCTGCTTTGGGATTAAAAGGCGTGACGTGTAGGCGGTCTTAGACGGGCGGTATTTGAATTCCTAAAATTAACAGTGGCGTGCACACCATATAGGCAAAAAGACACTGCCTACCTTAGTATTTTGGCTACTCGACCTAATAGAAACCTAGTAGAGTATATATATATTATATATATCTATTTTTTCCTATATCTTGACGGTTTGCGTCCACTTTCATAGTGCGAACCGCCAGGATGTGGAACGACATGCCGGAGTCTGTGTTTCCTGCGCAGTACAGTCTGAAGGTCTTCAAGTCGCGGTTAAATAGGTACCTAATGAACAAGTGTGCTCCATCGTAGACCACATCGCTGCTTAACATCAGGCAGGATGGTGGTCAAACACTAGTTCATAGTGATAAAAAAAAATATTTTTTTGCTGTACTTTCGACATAGACTAATGAAGCTCCTGTGTTTTGTGGCTTAGTAGATATTTCGCAAAGACAAGTTACCTATACAGGTGTCAATCCTTGGGTATTACTCTTACTGCTTGGTTTGTCGTAAAAGTCAGTGCACGCCACTGAAAATTAAAACACCTAATATTCTTGGAGCCAAAATGATGCCGTAGTGTGGCGCCCGCATAAAACATGAGGGTCAAATTTTTAATGTTGAACATATTTACAAAATATATTTTTTGTTTATAATGTTTATGCAAATTAGATTGTTAATAATATGAGTGGTTCTGCACTGCTGGTGCATATCATTATTATGCATAAATAATACAGGATCGCCATTCACACAGTAATGTTACCCGCGAAGAGGGAGGACGTGCTAATGGTTTTGTGACTATAACTCAGTACTGAAATGGAAATAAAAACTCAGCTCTGAAATGGGAAAGAAAAATACACTACTTACTGTGGGACGCGTAAAAAGTACACACATAATAATAAATAGCTTTATAGAAAAAGCGTCTGTGGTCCAGTTGGTCGGATACTTGACTTGTAACCGGGAGGTCGCGGGTTCGAATCCGGCCACTGGACGTGTACCAATGGAGCTCTTTTTCCAGAGCTTATATACGCAACGTAACGCTCGTACGGTGAAGGACAACATCGTGATGAAACCCGCACACCACAAGGTGTGTGAACCCTATAACGGCGATGAGCTCACCCCCTGTCACGTTGGGGTAAATACGCTTGGTGAACCGTGGGCATATCTGCTTATTAAGCAAGTGCCTCTGCCTACCACGATTTGGGATTAAAAGGCGTGAAGTGTATTTTTTTTTTATAGAAAAAGCAACCGACTTCAACTAGTGAAATATTAACAGTCTGAAGCTATCCAGTCGCGGGGGAATAGGTATCTAATGAACAATGGTGCACACCATCGTAGACCACATCGCTGCTTAACATCAGGCAGGATGGTGGTCAAACGCTTGTTCATAGTGATAAAAAAAATTATATATTAACCGTAGTATTCATAAAGTTAGAACAGCGTTAGCGCACTGCTAGTGAAGGTCTCAAAAACTGGTCAAATGTACGCTAAATATAGATAAACCATAGTTGACATACGCCAACTAGTTAGTCAATGTTTTTTTATGAATACGAACGGTCTTTTGTTGTTTTCACATTGCTGCCATTGTCAGAGCTGAACCGAAACATGGAACCACACAGGAAGAACTTCCAAAGCTATTCGCAGCTTTCAAAGGAAAAAAAAATAAAAATTAGTACACCCAGAGTAGAAAGTTATGAAGTAATAAACATTAAAAAAAGCCGACAAATTGAAAACGCTCTCCATTGTTTAAGTCTATTGAAAACAATACCATTTTTTTTTATAAAAGTGTCGTCGGGGATTTGCAGTAGGTATTTCAAAGGGATTATTTTTCGATTGATTGATCAACTGTCAACACTTACTACACACATCAAAAGTGTCTAGGGATCAAGAACATTTTAAGCTCTAAAAAATCTAATTTATTTAAATCAAATCTAATCTTCTGTAGGAGACCAATGTCTCCTACCTAATTCCCCATGCCTGTGTGACTTATCACCACATTTTGAATAAATTAGTCAGTTTTTGTAAAATATATTCTTGATTGCAATCTTCTAAAATGTACTTGATCCCTAGACACTTTTGATGTGTGTATTTTTGTCCAGTGCATGTAAACCTCAATTGTCAAACTTAAGCGATCTGTCTGGCAAGGTTCTTTGTCCACACTCCAATGGGGACTTATAGTTTGTATGCAAAAAAACAAATATTTAATCATCCTATCTGTACTGTAAATAAGACCTTTTGTAACACCAACATGAAGCAATAAGCGATATGACTATGTTCTCTGTTGCTCCGGACGAAGTAGACTAGTGTACTCTATCGGCGTGATATCTCGAGCAACTATTTAAATATAGGTTGCTACTCTGGCATGGACAATAGAAAGAGTAGAGAAGAAAAGTAGAGTTTGAGAAAATCTATACTCGCATACTTAGGCTACTTATGAGGTAGAAATACCAGAGTAAAACAATCCATGACTTTAAAAAAAAATTAAACATGACAATAAATAAATATTGTACAACAACACACGCATTGCCTTCATCCCATGTTAAGTAGCTAAATCACTTGTGTTATGGAATTCAGACAATGAAATATACTTACTCAATTGTTTCTCTTTTAAATACATACTTATATAAATACGAGTAAAACACCCAGACACATTCAACAAGAACTTAAAAGCTCATCACCTAAATTACCTGTCAGCGGTGGGAATCGAAACCCACGACCTTACGGAATAGAAGCAAACGTGCTGACCACTGCACCAACGGGCCGGTCGTATCAAACTTTAACATGAGCCTCACGTAGTTTCCCAATTTGAATAGTTATCAGTATTATACGGAAAATATTACCGATTCATTCACCGTGGATTTCCGTTTCATTAGTCATGTTTGTTCCGAAATTATAATTGTATTAGTGAGCGGTGTTGATGCGCGACTCGACCTGAGCCAAAGTGGAAGTGATCTCAATACCATTCACACACAAACTTGTGGACCGTTTGTTGAAGCAGTTTGAAGTAATTAGTGGAGGATGTTTGTTCAGACGGGGGCCGCGCGTACAGTCGCGAGCGAGGCCTCTTCAATGGCTCTTATGTTCGTTACTCTACACTTGTGTTACACTAAATAAATAAAAAACGCATTAAAACTGCTATCGTCTTAAAAATAAAAATAGTTATGCCCAATAAGGGTTAAACTTACGTGCTGTCATTATTTTAGACGTTCGGAAAATTGTTTATGTTTAAAGATTATTGTTCAGCCAGCTTATGCTAGAAAATTCTTAGCAAATAAACTATCTAAAGGATGGTATATCTATGCTTAAATTTGGTTAATTTTCGCGCTATAATACCCTTTTTAAACTTTTAGTACCATGGCAATGCGCGTTTCTTTAAAAAATGGGATATATCCGATCTCTTACGTCATATCTCCGAGAATTTACTCTAAGCTGGGTAATGAATAGAAATCTTGATCTATACTCACTTCCTATTCATAATCCCGATAATATACAGTTAACTGCCAATACACTTGAGAGCGAGTTACGCAGTTTTCAACTCTAGGGTAAGAGGTCGGAAATGCCCCAAAAAATATTTATATACTATTATTATACTAGCGAAGTAAGCAAGCGGTATTGTAAGATTTTCATTTTTTTTATTTTCTGCGAAAAGAATATAATGAAAATATTGATTTCCACAACTATTCCTACGATATGCATCTGAGGTTGTATAAAGTACATCCTTGTGTATACACGCTGTGCACCGGAAGGGTAGACAGATGTAATAGGTTTACTACTTCCACGATCCTGACAGAACCATCTCGCCTCTTCCACAATTAAAGCGTAATCTTTTTTTCATGTACACTACCTCTGGGTGGTGCATTCATATATAAACACTGGTAGGGTTAGTCTGTCCGCCTGACTGTTACTTGCACGTACAATCAAGTACTGTTGGAGCGTTTTGATATTTATTGTAGGTAAGATGCTAGTTATGTTACTAAATTTCCTTATTTGTTTTTTATGAACACAACAACAAGCACACGTCTGATTACCATCATGAGGTCTATGGTGGATCACGCCTGCTTATATAAGGTATTGTCGAAGGTGACGTGAAAAGTACACGAAACCGGAGGTCATTTATGAAAAGATGTATGAATGTAGATGAAGCGAAAGGGACCGTGACAAATGGAGATCTGTAGTCTCTGCCTACCCCTCTGGGGGACAGGCGTGAAGTGTGTGTTTTCAATAGAATTATTTTGAAAGAGCAGTTTACCTATGAAGGTTTTCTCATACACGATGAACAAGCGTTTGGCTGATGTTAAGCAGCGATGTGGTCTACGATGTAGCGTACTTTTACATTAGCTGCCGGGACTTGGAGACCTCCAGACTATACTGCGCAGCAAACACTGGCAGAATTATAATTAAATTATTTCGATAGAGCAGTTTGGAATGTTGAAAAAAAATTTTTAGTCTTGAACCCTATTTCTCTAGATAACTTTGTAGAACTATATTCCTACTACGAGATATTGTTTACTTTATTAAATACCCTATAGCTACATATATTTTTTTAAGAAACGCGCACTGGCCTGATATTAAAAGTTTAAAACGGGTGTTCTAGTGAAAATGAACCAAAGATAAGCATTCAGCTTACCTTCGTTGTTTGCCCGACGTTTCCACACAGTTACATGTGCCGTGGTCAACGCGTATCCTAGCGTGAAAACTAAACTTTAAACTTTTAATGCCCTATACATACTTGCAATTGTATTTTCGAAATGAATAAGTACGTGGCACCCAACATAATTAATATATTAATTATATAACAAAATTATTCATTAAATCTTTAAGATAGTAATGCAACTTTAAGTAGAGTAAAGAACCTAAGCATAAAACAAAAACATCTCAACTCAAAACATACGAAAAAAAAAATTTACTACTTACTTAAAAAACTAAATTGAACCCGACGTCTGTGTAGGGTGACCCTCCATATGTTGTCGGCACCTCGTTATGGTCACCCTATTTGATTGCTCTACCATACGCGCGAGGAGACAAAAAAAACGTCTGTCCCGCCGTAGAGGAGTTAGACAGACATGGAGTTTAGGAAGGGCGATCGGCGCGTGTTGACACCGAGCTGCGGTGATGACTGGCGCTGAGTAACAGCTGGTTTTTTACCCATATCTTCTAAACGCACAGACACACACATGCGATGATTCCCTATAAGTTTAGGGCAGGATATTGGATTGGTCGTGCTGACAATGTAAAGTCCTTTAAACTTTATTTGTACGACTTTTTATTATGAATACACGAGTGGACGCCCCGCGATTTCATTCGCGTAGTTTCAGTATGTCATACACACTATAGCACCCTCTATACTGCACTAAGTCCCACAGGAACGGGATAAAAAGCATCCTACGTTATTCTCCTGCTTCTAAGCTACGTCGCCACCAATTTTCTGCCTAATCGGTTGAATCGTTCTTAAGTTATAAGTGTTGTAACAATCCCGTCTTTGTCTTATGTATATAGATTTCTTTTTAACACAATGTACTAGCATTTGACCATCATCCTGCTTTATGTTAAGCAGCGATGTGGTCTACGATGGAGCACATTTGTTCATTAGATGCCTAACCATAGTGACTTGAAGACCTTCAGACTGTACTGCACAAGAAACACAGACTCTGGCAAGTCATTCCACATCCTGACGGTTCGCACTATGAAAGAAGACGCAAAGCGTTTGGTTCGCGTAATTATTATTTTACGACGATGGGCTCACCCCCTGTCAGGTTGGATTGGTTGGTCAGCAAATATCCAAGGTAGGTTTATACCTTGGATATTAGCAACTGTCTCCGCCTACCTCGCTTTGGGATTAAACGGCGTTAAGTATTTCTTTTTGTCAAATTTTTCAGTCTTCCTGTTTGTACAGTGAAAGTTTTAATTAACTATAATATGTTTATATTTTAATGTAGTCTCTTTGGTCATGGAATTGCAATATAATAATATAGATGACCAAACTTTATATCTCTTACTAATGGTAAAAATGCGAAAGTAGGTGTGGAGATATTTGAAGGATAAACTACTTTACCAATATTGACGAAACGTATGGGAACATAGATTAAATAAAATCATTAAAGACTTTCATCAAGCTTTGTGTTATACTACTGTATATCTGTATGTAATAGCACTTTTAACTATGAAGAAATAAACTATTTGATTTGATTAAAAACTAATTGAATGGACACAAAAAACATAACCGTAATACCTAAATAAAATAATAAATGCAGTGTCTTTTTCAAAGTAAGATTTATGGAAAGCTAACTTATTGACTTCTTAACAATGAATTAATTTTTTTAGCCACGGGGCACCTTCTACTAACCACCATATATTTCATATTGTCGTCATATTCATAATTCAATAAAATTGTTTTATAACAATACTATTTATTTAACACATTCTTTAAATATATTTAATATTATGGACTCGTATAATATTATGAATCATAAAACTGGGATGCCATAAACATGGTAATGTAATAGCTTTCTAGTCGCCTTAGTTACGGTCTCTGACCATATTGGATTACAAAGTACTGCGCTCCCGCTAAACCAGCTTCATAAGACCATAGTTTGGACGATTTTACTATGATACCGCCCCGCTATCCGCTTATTTTGCCTCTATTCTGTTTTTTGATCCCCGAAAATTGCCATTTATGTATATCATAACGACTGCCGGTGTGGTAGTCGCAGTAACACACAACACGATTACCTACTTATATTATTATTGTATACGTATAGAATATTGTACCTACTGCTTATGATATTAATCTTGTTAAACATAATTATGGGATGTATTTTATTCTGTGCCCTAGTCGGCGTTTGTTTAAATACATTTTGTTAATTTAGCGTAAGGTCGCCCGCGATACATGCTTGCATAGTGCGGGGGCCACTGTTAATATACACTAACACATAACCTTTAAGTTAATAAATACTTTTTACTTACTTTACTTACTTACTTTTCCCCGAAGTGGTGACTCTATAAGCCCAGTGCCAAATAGCGTGTTCCCCATAGCACTACTCGATGCCACAACTAGCAATAATATAGGTTAATGTTACACACATCAAAAGTGTCTAGGGATCAAGTACATTTTAGAAGATTGCAATCAAGAATATATTTTACAAAAACTGAATTCATTCATAATTTATTCAAAATGTGGTGATAAGTCCTTGATACAGGCATGGGGAATTAGGTAGGAGACCAATCCAGAAGATTAGATTTGATTTAAATAAATTAGATTTTTTAGAGCTAAAAATGTTCTTGATTCCTAGACACTTTTGATGTGTGTAATTATAGTTTCCAATCAGAAAAGTGGATTAGGTTAGGTTAGAACATCTTAGTTTGTTAATTGTATATTGAGCTGGGTCGGCTGGTTAAAATCGAATACTAGTAAGTCAGTTTTATAAGAAATGTGTTGTTTTATTTATTTATTTATTTATGTATTGTTGTTTGTTGTAAAAAAACCTGTTGTGCCGTGAAATCTGTTCTGGGGGAAGTACTGTGATAAATATCGGTACCGAATCAATCCTACTAATATTATAAATACGAAACTTTGGATGGATGTATGGAAGGACGTTTGTCCTGCTTTCACGCAGAAAGTACTGGACATATTTTGATGACATATCACAGTCAATTAAAATTAAAAGAAAACTATTGCTTGCTCGACATTACAAATGTAAACAAACACAACCTTATCGCTCTGAACGAATTCTTCCAGGTAACCTAATTTAAATATTAAGGCGCTTAACAGATTCTGTAATTGAGTAGGTAGGTGTTGCTGTCTGGTCGAATAAGTTAATAACAGTAGATAAATATATTATAAAATGGAATGGGTAGTGTGCAGGCGTGGGCGGCTTACAACTTTCAATGTACCTATGTCAAGAATTTGAACGGGTTTAGTGAATTCGGGGAACTAACTATGTATAATTTTAATTGGGTGGTTCGTAAGCAGTGAACCCATAGTTCATGCACGCAAAGTGGTGGGAAGCTGGATTAAAACAGTAAAAGCCCCATTATGTATAACGATCTCTGTCGAACTGGCGCGAATCAACGTAAGTATAAACTGTATGGGCTGCAGCGTGGTTGCAACGGCGCAGTGCGCACTGACTCGAAGAGACCGACTCCCATACACACGATTGCGCCTTATAATTTCAATGCGGCAATATTTCAAAGTGTGTGATATTGACATACATACATACACTTCACGCCCGTCTCCCAGAGGGGTAGGCAGAGTCTACAGTTATTACTACCTGCATTTGTGACGGTCCTGACATACCCCTTTCGCTTCATCTATTTATTTATTTATTTAGACACACCAACAATTTACACACAATATATTTAAAAATTACATTATTTAGTACTTATAGTACTGGTATGCAAATTTATAACAGGTGAGTACATCGTTTACAATTAAAGGCAAGCAGACATAAAACAATACAATTAAATTTAACTACTTATATTTAAACTAAAAGTAAGTATGATAGTGCATTATTCTACATTCATATGTACCTCTACTATCTAGATTCATACATCTTTTCATACATGCACATACATCAACATACTTCCGGTTTCGAGTACTTTTCACGCCACCTTCCGCCAGGACATCACCAAACTGGTCGATGTATGTCCTTCTGGGGCGACCTCTACTTACCCGGCTCTGCACATCACCCATATAAATCTTATTCGTCAATCGACTTTGATTCATTCTCTCCATATGCTAATTAAATATGGTGAGGTACTTTAAATTATTACTTGGGATCCTGGAGGTAGGCCTCGAACATACGGACAGATTTGTAGAAACTACGGAATCCTTCCTTGTTAAACAATAGTTCGCGTGAAAGACAAAGGAACTGACTTCCTTTAACAAAAAAACTTTAGTCGGATTGGGCTCACACTTTATAGATAGCAATATAAGATTGACCTAAACTTTACGCTCTGTTTTACAGCTCTGACTGTATTCCATTCAATGTTTATTTGACTTTATCTGAAGTGTCTGCCTACCCCTCTGGAAGGGGAATAACAAGATCGGTCTAACAACTTTCCCGCCCCCCAGTTGTCGAGCCAGATATGACAATAGTACACATATCAAAAGTGTCTAGGGATCAAGAACATTTTTTACTAAAAAAAAAATCTAATTTATTTTAATCAAATCTAATCTTCTGGATAGGTCTCCTACCTAATTCCCCATGCCTGTATCAATGACTTATCACCACATTTTGAATAAATTATGATTGAATTCAGTTTTTGTAAAGTATATTCTTGATTGCAATCTTCTAAAATGTACTTGATCCCTGTGTGTGTAATAGACATGACGTTTCCAAAGATTGTGATGGAAGCCGGCAGACATTTATGCTGTAGTCCCCGGATAGGATCTCGATAGGTAGCTGATGAGTTAGGAGCGTGCGGAGGACTTAAACAAAGTGATCACGTGCTATCCACTGAATTTCTTCTTTATCGAGCTCTCCTCAATAGTTGTGTGGTTCAATTGGGATGTTCGCCGAACCGCCGCCGGGCAGAAGAATAATAAATGTGAATAACAATGAATTAAATATGGATGCCTCCGCAACTAATAGAAATAAAGTGTTTCAACTAGACCAAGGCCGAACTAAATATGCACATTTTTTTTTCCAAATTTGTTTGTAGTTGCAAAAAAAAAATTGCTAGTTAGAAAAAAGATTTTTCTAAATAAATATGTTGTAGTTACTATATTGTGTGAGGTTGACTGGTAGATAATTCTTTAGTATTAAGTCCACCCTTTGTACTTTTAGTGCAATAAATTATTCAATAAATAAAATTGTTCGAAATGATCAGTTTAATATTTTTTAATGAAACGCGCACAGACATTATATCACTATATTGTTCACGGGGTATATAGGCGCGAATATAGTCAAAGGTAAGCTAAGCTCGAGCTTACCTTTGATTATACCCCGTGAACAATATTAAGTTATGATCAGTTTAGTTTTAAAAAATTGATAAAATTCAATAATATAATACTAACCAATAAATAACTACACACATCAAAAGTGTCTAGGGATCAAGTACTATTTAGAAGATTGCAATCAAGAATATATTTTACAAAAACTAAATGCATTCATAATTTATTCAAAATGTGGTGATAAGTCTAATACAGGCATGGGGAATTAGGTAGGAGACCAATCTAGAAGATTAGATTTGATATAAATAAATTCGATTTTTTTTAGAGCTAAAAATGTTACTTTTGATTTGTGTAGATATTCCAAACAACACAATACGACTGTCGCGGTGATCATAGATATGTTTAAGAATAATATTTGTTACGGAAGGTTTCGTATTTATTTACAGGTACCTAGGTAATATTCACGTGTAAATTATTGCATAAATAATGCCAGAGCTCTGCTGCAGACCGTGACTAATTTATTTAAGGTGGAAAGTTAATTATTTTGCATTTCGTGTGAACTTACAGAAATATTAATAAGTAAATAAAATAATAGTAATAAATTTTAAAAAGTGTAGAAACCGAAAATTTTTTTTTGTTTTAAACATCTCTAGTCCCGCAACTTAAATCCGAACTTACCTTCACAAAACACTGCATTAAATCCAAAATCCATTGTCAATAAACATACAAAAACAAACAAACACAAAACCCACATAAATCACTATGAAATCCTGAACTCCACAATCGCGGTAACCATGTCCGAGCTTAAAAAGCGCGCGTAAAGTTTTACGGGGCTTTCGTGTAAAAGTTCGGTTGTAGGTGGTCGCGGGTGGGGCCCTTGTGTGGCGCGTGGCGGTTCACGCTACACTGCCGGGCGCGTGGGCCGGGAGCGCCCGCGGGAGTCACCCCCTCGCCTGTTGCAGCCCGCCGCCGTCAGCTGGCGGCGCGGCGCCGGGACCCGCCGACTGTAAACAACTGCACACTCCTCAGAAGACTTGCTTAGAACCTTTTGGAGGATTGTTTCATTGAAGGTATGAAGGTGTGGTCCTATAATGAGAAGATGCGTAGTAAAAGATTGTAGGTATCCTTTTAATACATTTGGTTTTGAAAGTAATATTGTAGTGTTAGCTTAGCATACGTTTTGCGACTTAGTCGTGAACGAAAATAAAAATTCCCTAAACAGTCTTCAAAACAGATTGCAGCCTTATCCACACCGCATAACGCAAGGATACCCAAATTTAACGGAAAGATAATGCTATGTAGCTTTAACTTCGACTTTGTACAATTTTAGTGTAATCATCATCAGCCCATATTTGTCCACTGCTGGACTTAAGCCTCTCCAAATGCACGCCACTGTGATTTATATTCGTCTTCTCACATATCAGTCCACCTTTCCTTTAGTGCAATAAAGTACTTGAAAAAGGACAACATTTTAATCTAACATACCTACGTACCTGCTGAACAAGTGTGCTCCATCGTAGACCACATCGCTGCTTAACATCAGGTAGGATGGTGGTCAAACGCTTGTTCATAGTGATTAAAAAAAAAACATAACATTTCGCCGTTTCAAAATTCCAATAACGGACAGCGACGGCTTCAATCAAATCTTCATAAAGCTCAATAGTAGAAACGATATCAGCGTGTGGCCGCGGCAGATGCGCGCCACGCCATCTGCCGATTGATGCCCGTACAAAAACATCACCGGGGCCAACCGGCCAACACAACGTACAGTCATTGATTGATCAATTTTGAACAGTCCGAAGCTTGTAATCGCCAGGTCAAAGCTGACAAAATACCTCTAATAAACTGACAAATTGAGTTATCATACAATTGCTTCGGTAGCGATTTTTATTCTTATGAGATTATTATCTTATCTTACTAATATTATAAATGGGAAAGTGAGTTAGTTTGTTTGCTCCGCTTTCACGCCGTAACTACTGAAGCTTTGAAAGTTTGCAGACGTATAGTTAGAAGTCCGGTTTAAATAATGATATTCCCGAGGGAAAACAAAAATATTCCTTTATACCGCAATATAACCGAAGTCCACGCGGGCGAAGCCGCAGGCGGAAAGCTAGTAATTTAATATTGCATTTTATTGGTATAATTGTAGTGGTCTTATAGTATATTTGCTTCGTTTGTAAAATATGTGTAAGGTGTATTTATATACACCTTTCGTTACTAGCTGTACCGGCAAACATTTGCTTTGCTATTTTTCTAATACTAGCTGTGCCACGCGGTGTTACTTGCATCCTTTTTGTTCCTTCGTTACAAACATCCATCCATACAATTCTTTCCTCTTTATAATAATATCAACCCGTTCCCGTTGGAATTTCGGGAT
>SJJU01007519.1:0-15779 GCA_012932125.1 Conopomorpha cramerella
TTTTACGACAAGGTAGGCAGTAATCCCCAAGAATTGACACCTATGTATAGGTAACTTGTCTTTACGAAACACAGGTACCTACATATCTACTCACCCACAAAACACAGGACCTTCGTCAGCCACTGTCGTGAGTACAACAGAAAAAGATCTAGCATTAACTCTATTATTAGGTCGGGTAGCCAAATACTAAGGTAGGTAGTGTCTTTTTGCCTATATGGTGTGCACGCCACTGACTGACAGACATCGAACTGATTTTGTAGGTAGGTGCCTACTGAAAGGTTGCAAGCCGCGTAACACCTTCTGACTCTTTCCCACCAAAATGAAATTCGATGTACCTACTTCTGGATCCAAACTGTCATTTTTACTACCAATCTGACAGTATGGATCCAAAAATACCCTGCTACGCAGAAAGGGACAGAGAATATTTTCTCTTACTCATTCACTTGGGCATGTCGTCCATATTGTTGTCTCGTTTTTGTTAAAACTATGTTTTATACTCTTATATTTTCTAATATTAGCCTGTTATGTTAATGTCATTCATTTTGTAAACATGTCTTTTTGACATTGTGTTTGTCATTACCCTTTTCTGTTACATTTTTCCGATACAAAATACACCATAAAAAAAGACTATTTTATTTCTTTCATAAGCTATATAGCTTTTACAGTTTTAAGGTGGGTACTAACCAATGTTACGAGGCGTAATGTAACATGTTACACAGCGAGCATTTGTGTAATCAGTACGTAGTGTTACACTGATTTTATACCAGATCGATGCGATTGTTACATTACCCCTTGTAACGTTAGTCAGTGCCCACCTTTATTCTACTGATGTTTAGGACATAGATTTTTCTTACGACGGAATATTGCTATGCTAGATCATTAAGTATAATGGCGAAATTAAGATCAGTAATATATTAGGGATCTATCGTTTGAGTAGAAATTTCTACATATTTCCCATTTGGTCGGAAACTTGACTTGCAATCGGGAGGTCGCGGTTTCGAGTCCGGCTACTGGACGTGTACCAATGGGACTATTTTTCACGTTGGGTTAAATACGCTTGGTGAATCGTGGGCACTTGCTTAGCACGTGCCTCTGCCTACCTCGCATTGGGATTAAAAGGCGTGAAAAGAGAGTGTGTTCAAAACATCTCTTTGAGAATCCACTGTGCTGTGTGCCTACTTCAGCCGTAGCTGTCTGTCTACCATAACAAACGACAGTCATAAATTAACCCTAAACAACTGAAGGGCAGGATGTGTTATGCTTGAATCCATATAAATTTAGTCACGTGGCCTGACAGGTGCTTTCAGTCCTATGCTCTTGTTCTTGAGGAAAATATTGAGAACGACCATTTCATAAAGCACCGGAAGTGTATCTATCGATACAGACACTTAGATATAGAGTACTAGCTGTACCGCGCGGTGTTACTCGCACTTTTTCGTTCCCGTGGGAATTTGAGGATACTATCAATAATGTTATATAAGTAGCCTAAAGCCTTCCCCGATAAATTAACTATTCAACAAAAAAAAATTTTTCAATTCGAGCCAGTAGTTCCTGAGATTAGCGCGTTCAAACAAACTCTTCAGCTTTATAATATTAATATACCTACCTACTTAGATTAAATTATTGGCAATGATCTACCGAAACATTATTTTTTTGTAGATAAAAGTAAGTAGGTACACGATGAACGCACTGCCTTATAAGTAGAGCACTTTATATTCCGTAAGACTATCCTCAAAAGATTTTGTATATTTTTATTCAAGCGTTTGATAATATCCAACAGGCACGTTTGCCGCCCACGTGTAACATAAAAACCCGGTGTACCGACAGAAAATCCTGACGATTTGCCATTTTAGGCATGTCAATCATTGTGGATGTTTCCACGTCACAAATTTACCTCAAGGCTGTTTGCATCTATCTTTATTCGTGTGTGAAAGCGCGAGAAAAGCCCCCAGAAAACACCGCAAGTTCCTGCCTACGCAGCGCTATTTGACCCACTTAGCTTCTTTCCTTTTACCGTTAACAGATGGCGTTACTTGTAGCATGATAACTAAAAAAAATATCATATCACACAAAAACATCTACAGTTGATTGAACTCGATCTAAGCAAAGATACCAGTCGGTAAACAATAGACCGCTACTGTAGTGCGAAAAGTTCAACTGGAAGTAGGTAGGTACATACGTATTGCTTAGAACCATTCCTGATTCCGGATTGAAAGGCTGGGCCTTTAGTTTCAGTTTAATTTTATGGTTTTTAATCCCAAGTAGTGTGTTCCCTCGTATTGCCTTAAAAAACCTGTATAATGAAACAATAACTAGCACTCAAGCTTCACTACGGTTGAACATAATTTGTCACTTTTATACACAAATACGACTAAATCTAGATAACGTCACTTGAGCTGTGTTTGTATCAGTCCGAGATGTCTAGTACGCTTGAGATGAGTTTCCAATGAATCAGTCCCAGTGTCACTCAGTAAAGGGCACAAAATTTTACAAAACCCGTGTAAATATGTGAGGGGTCAAAAGGATATATACAATATACTGGTACTTCCTTCTATACTTACATTATTATGTATGCCTCAAGCTACTTTCAACCTTCGGTCCTAGAGTAGAAGTACTACCTATTTACTGACTGGTACGTAAGGTAAGGCATCGCCACCCCCACCCCCACCATTCTAGGGTTACCTATACTCTCAACACCTCTAAACAATTAACCTACCTAACTACGCCCACGAACAATAAGGAATCAATCACGTCAAACTAGTCTATTTAAATGGTCAATGGAAGAGGAGAGTAGGTACCTATTGTTAACAATGAAATATGAAAAATTAAGTCGGCCCCTACCACCTACCTAAGTACAGAGCCCACCAAACTAGAAAGACTTATAATGCAAATCAGCATGATTAATCATATATGTATGAAGAATATTCAACCTTATCTTAAATAAAAACAAAGTCCAAATTTTATAGGGGTTATCTTATATTATTTTTCTGTGAGAGTATCAAGAGTTATTACATTTGGGTAATAAGATTTTAATCGCTGTGCATACCCCAAGCTCCATTCACCCCAAAATGCACATTTTGGTTTATTTGGCATCCCCACTCCCCCTCCTGGCCAGACAGATGACTAAACTTCAAACAACCAATAAATGCCACGTAAGTAAATGCATTTAATAAAAAACTAAAGATCCCCTTCTATTCATCGTCTGACATGTTACTATTAATATTTCATAAAGACTTTCATGTCAAATTATCGAAAGTGTGTTCCATTAGGCTGTAAATTATATCTGTGAGGGAGCAGTGTGAACTAGAAATTATAACGCAGATATCCTTACAACCACAATATATATTAGATAAAATTATAAAGAACGCCATATTGAAAAAAAAAAACTAGATTAATCATAACTTATGAGATACACTGTAATTTTATAAAGTTGTAGCTATTGGAGCGTTTACCTTTTTTACAATAATATTGTGGATGAAAGAAACTGACCGCTTCAATCATATTACAGATCAGTCTGGACTGTAGCACGCTACATTTACTATAACTTAAAAAAACAGTTTTCTACATATAAAAAAAATAATTTCATATTGCTCGCACGACTCCGTCCACGAACAACATTCAAGTGTATACCACATAACAGTAAGTGTACTCAAAATGTTCTTAACACTTTATGAGCTCACATTTCATTGACAAGATTCTGTGTGAACAAGTGGTCTGCAATGAACTCGCTCCTTTTCCTAAAGATGGTTTTCACAAGTTTCACAATGTAATTTAGATCTAGTTAAAGTACAAATTGTATAGGAATACATTATTTTATTATTTCAAATGATTTTTTTTTTAAATTAACTAATCTTAACTAATTGAGTGTAATAAATGATATCTACTGACACATCAATGCAAGAAAAAATGTTTTTTTTTTATGTTTTGGGAGATACTTGAACAAAAACTAGGTGATTCTTATGTATACCACATTTAAGTATTAAATTGTCACAGTGTACATTATAAATGGTATTACAGACATCAATGTGACCAATGTTACAATTACCATATAATTTCCTGGGATTTCAAACTGTCGGCAAAAGTGAGGGTGAGGAGTAGGAAGTCGGGAAAGGGGATGGAGCCTGGGCGGTGGCAATGTGTTTTTGTTGCTGTTATCACGACAGACTCATCACATAGCATACTTCCTCGTCCACTCTCGAGCTAATTCATTGTACTTTTCTCTGTCTGTTTTGTAGATCCTAGCAATTTCGGGCACCAACGGGTCATCAGGGTTTGGATCACATAGCAGTGAGCAGATTGAGAGCAGCACTGGAAAGAGAACAGAAATTATTAACAATTCAATGTAATACAAAATATATTTTGTGATATCACTCCTATTGTTTACATACCTTTAGATATGGTTAGAGCTGGCGACCACTGTGCACGGAGAATATCAAGGCAAATGGACCCATTACTGTTTATATTGGGGTGATAAATACGTGTAGTGAATGCCACTTTTGGAGGTTTGAATGGATAGTCTGTAGGGAAATGTATGGTCAAGAAAAATACTCCTCCTTGGTAGGGACTGTCAACCTGAAAAAAATAAACAATGTTTTAGTTTACACACTTTTAAGATTTTAATATTGTATAGCCAGCATACAACAATATTATACTTACTGGACCCATAATTGTGGCTTGCCAGTGGAAAACTGTGGGCACAGACAAATCACAGATTAGGCATTATCCAACAAAATAAGGTTAGACAGTTAAAGTAACTCCACAATGCTGAATAGCATCATCACATGAAAATATTATTCTTTCTCAGGCATGTTTGTACGTACATTCAGATATTCGGGTAAATTTTTCAAACATTTTTGATTTTAGGCTACCTACCTACTTTCAAATGTAACACAATGACTCACTACATAACAAGTAAAGAATAAATAAAATAAACACTCACGATCTTCTCCGTGTGGACCTGCGGAACATTGTGCTGGTGGATCTCTGCCCAGGTCTTGTAATTCCTGAAATATAAATACATCACAATAGATAATGCCCAAATCGTAATTGGTACGTCATACACCAGGTGTGCCGTACTCCGTTCAAACCTGATGATACCAATCGCAAATAACAATTAAGTCGTTACAACTCTAATACGAACTTCAATCAATAAACTGAATATCACTAATGAATAATACGAGGGTAAATCACTAAAATCATAGTAAATGGAACAACAATCCGACATTTTATGGCATGTACCTACACCGTGTGCACAATTTGTCATTTACCACAATGGATGATACAATTATATTTTTATGGTAAATCAGCACTCATTGAATTTGTATGAAATATTTATGGAAATATAATTTCTGTAATAAAAGCACGCATTCCGAACTATCCAGAAATTTTAGGTTTTGTAGGCGATGTATTCACAATGACGAAACACTCACTCCCATGATTGATTCTTTCCTAGTTTGACTTATACTTTACACCATGAAAGAAATCCAACACTTTCTATGATAAATACATACCCTATTAATTCGTTTTAACGCCATTTGGTTATTTTACAATGGATAAACTGACTTCCAATTCGACAACGAAACTGTGAACCAAGGACCTTTGATTGGAGATTGCAAGATGGCTTCCGTCTGAATGCGAATGTACCACTTAGGTCAATTTGATATAAAATAAAAAAAACTTTCACGGAACTTTATGGAAAGCAAGCACACGAACTTAAAATAAAATAAAATAATATTGCAATAATTTAGCAATATCACTGGGCTCAAATTTAGCAAAATTCGCAGAACACTGGAAGAAAAGATCAGCAAACAGGAAAATCGACTATTGTAACTATTGTTCACCAAAGTTGCCTGGATTAAAATCATATGTTGAAGTCAGTTACGTTAACCATTTTTTGAGTTTTATTATTTGTCTACTTGTAAAGTAGTGACTATTTAAGATTAACTTCAATATAAAGAATGTTTTGGTTACTATATTGTACAAAATATCACTATATTATCAAAGAACATAATTTTGAATGTGATAGAAATCGAAATCAATACATCATTTTTATTAGGTACTGGTAACATTTACGTATTTACGTCTGGAAATGACGTCACATTCCCTTTTAAAACTTGCGCTCTATTTTTGGCTAAACCGTGGCTATTTTGAAATACATTTTTGCAACTTGAAACTTTCAGAGTAAACCGTCAACATTTTGAATGTCGTCTAGTTTTTAAAGGTAGTATTATGTTAGTATCAACAAAACTTGTCAAGTATTGATATTTATGGTGAATTTGACCAGTACGGATTTTACCGGTACAAACATTATGAAATGTGCACATACGTACAAATTCATAAAAATCGTAGTATTCAAAAAGAGGCCAAACAACCTCGAACCAAACACATGTACATGATAACACAACACACACGCAAAAAGGAGGAGTGAAAGAGTGAGAAATGGTGTTGCAGCATTATTGTATCCACGCTGTCAAAGTGACATTTATGGATCCATAATTAATTATTAAGTACATCACTCAGACCAAACACAACTAGACTTGTAAGCTTTCCAAGCAATATGTATGAAAGTTGGATGTACCCACTTCTGGATCTAAACTGTAATTTTGGTAGTAAAAGTGACAGTTTGGATCCGGAAGTATCTACATAGAATGCCCTGCTACGCCGTAAGGGACAGAAGATAAATATCTCTTACTCATTCACTCCTGCATATTTTTCATATCGTTGTCTCATTTAATTCTAAACGTCAGCTTTCACTCCTGGATGTTTTTAATGTCGCAACCGCAAGTTTATAACAATATTATATTGTTGTTTCTCAGACCAGAAATGTATGTACTCCTAGATCCATACTGTCACTTTTTCTTTTGTGATGTACTGTGCTTGTGGTCCAAACAAAAAACGAACCAGTACAGCCATGCGCTTTGAAACAAAAAAGCGCACCTCGATAATCTCCCACTAATAAATCTAACCACAAAGTTTTTGGGTTGGGGTACCGGTACTGTTGTATTATTTTATAATCGAAAACATGATTGTTTTCGACCTAAACCGAAGTAATATGTACCACGTACAACTAGAATGTGCACTGTTACCAAAAACTAGCACGTACGGTACGAGGGCATTGACTTGCATTCTGAAACTGAGCTTTAGAATAAAACAAGACAACGATATGGATAAATATAAAAATAATAACAATATGGTATGTCCCTTACTGCGTAGCAGAGTATTTTGAGTACTTGGATCCAAACTGTCAGTTTCTGTCGAATTGGTAGATACCTAACGATAAAATTGTTATCTCGTTCATATTATGTATGATACATGCAGGAGTGAAAGAGCAAGACATTATATTCATCTTCTATCCCTTCGTCGCCCCTCCATGCTACGCCGAGCAGGGTATTGAATGTACTTTTATGTCATTTAGGTACCAAAAGTGACAGTTTGGATCCAGAAGTACACCCATCTTTTTTGGGCCTCCTCAGGGAGACCGCTATTGTTATAGTTGTGTTTGATATGAGCCTCAGGATATCACTGTGTGATTCCACTATAAGATCAAACTCGTGTTGGGTCTGAGCTCAGACCAAAAACAACTAGGCCCGTATCAATAAACCGCTCTCACGCACTTGAGATGCTGTCTTAATTAATAAACCACACCCACCAAACTTTATAAGTTAATCAACTTAAGTTAATCAAGCTGAGTTTAGAGTAAAACGAGACAACGATGTGAAAAATATGCAGGAGCGAAAGAACAAGAGATATTTATCTTCTGTCCCTTACGTCACTTTTACTACCGAAATGGCAGTTTGGATCCAGAAGTACATCCAACTTTCATACATATTGCTTAGAAAGATAAATACTGAGGGTGTTAGGCCGCTTGCATAGATATTGTGTTTGGTCTGAGAGATCAAGCTTTAGAGCCGTCAAACGTCATTAAAGTCTAATATCGCTTCGTAATTGTCATACTGTCATTACTGTCAAATTAATTACATTGTCATGTCAATAGTTTTTGTCAGTCTTTCGTTGTTCGTCGTGTGGGGAGGATTGCCGCCTGCCTCTACAGTCACAGCTGTATTTACGCAAGGCATAAAAATTTGTTTGTGGAAATTTGATATCTTTTATTGTTATAATTTGAAAGTGTCATAAGATTCCAACATACACCAATGGTCGTGTTATTGTATTAAGTGTTATTTATCTGCATAAGGCAGAAAGTTAGTTAAAAGTCAGGGAGACGGGTCCGCAGTCGATCAAATTACTGCAGCAAGTCCATCATGACTCTAACTATGACTGAAAATGTTGGTGCTTGTCAAGAAGAAACGGTACAGCTAATGTCTATAGAAAAAGTGAGTACCTGTCTTATAATATTTTTATTTTCTTAACTTTATAAAAACTAAGTAGGTAAGTATACTTACTACTCCTGATGATGCGTTTTCGTAAGAAGTGCCTCTGCCCACCACGATTTAAGATTATAAACCTACTTGCTTGTTTATTTTATTTTTACTAATTTAGAAAAATATTTTTTTTACTAAAATACAAATAAACAAACAAACAGGGATTTTAAAGAGTCTGCAGATAATATTTTGTTAAAATAATTATATGCAGGTACAGCCATTAGATAAAAATAATGTGCAGTATTTGCAATGCAATTCAAGAGATGTTCTTGCATTGTGACAAGCGGAGATTCATGGTCCATATACCTATATTTTGTTTTATAGTATGTAATACAGAATATCAATACATTGTATAAAAAAATATGGCTAAAAAAATTTGTTTGTACTGTCTGCTATATACATACATATATGCGAGATCTTACAAACTACTAAAAGAATTTTAAAGTGGTCATTTTAATAGTGATTCAAGAGCAAGGTCTATACAGAACGTAAAAAGCCCA
Organism: Conopomorpha cramerella; assembly: GCA_012932125.1. Lineage (NCBI taxonomy): Eukaryota > Metazoa > Arthropoda > Insecta > Lepidoptera > Gracillariidae > Conopomorpha > Conopomorpha cramerella. The sequence continues at coordinate 8,879 of SJJU01007519.1, forward strand.
TTACTCAAGAGTAATAGGCTTGTCAATATGAACAACTTTTACTATGGCGACAATGCAGGTAAATTATTTTTTTTTAGTCTGCTCAGGAGATGCCATTTTGCATGAAGATAAAAAAAAATATAAAAGTTATTCATATTGACGAGCCTAACAAAGTTTCCAAGACCATTACTTGGGGTCCTTTTACACACAGTATACATGTCTAATATAGTAGAGAACTAATGATACCATAATTTTAGATGTATAAAATTAGTATCAATATCTATATAAATAAAAGAAAGTCGTGTTAGTTACACTATTTATAACTCAAGAACTGCTGAACCGATTTGGTTGAAAATTGGTGGGGAGGTAGCTTAGAACCGGGAGACGGACATAGGGTACTATTTACCCCGATCCTGTTGGTCGCGTCGCTATATAAAGGGTGTTTTAGTTTGTATGAAATACTGAAACTACACGAATGAAATTGCGGGGCGTATACTAGTTGTTTTATAAAGCTGGGGTTGGATGGAGCTCAAGTCAGCTTATATAATACAAGCTCTTAAATGAAATTTTGAAATAAGTACATTAGAAGTTCATTACTTGCAAGAAAAATGCTTAAATGTACAATTATTTGGCACAAGATTGAAGTCCTCCTCCGATAGTCTTTTGCAATAAAGCATGTAGAGTTAGAAAAGCAAACTGAAATGTGGAAAACAATAATAAAAAATAACAGGGTTGTACAATTTATTTATTATCATACTATATACTTAATTACATAGAAATAAGTCAAGTGTTGCCTATAGAGTTTATTTAACTTGTTTGAGAGTATACATATTTAGTATTTACATAGATTGTGTACCTTTATGGTTTTCTTCTATAATTCATTCTGAGCTCCAAAATGCACCAGCACAAACATTATTTTTATTATATTGCCCTTTTTAGGAAGTAGTAAACTCAAGGATTTAACAGATTATTCTTATCTTAAAGAATAAAACCTAATATTGTGTTACTGTCAACATATTTATTTATGAAATAAACTTACCTGATATTATTATATCAAGGTTTTTTTTACTATTTTTCATCAAGCTATTACTCTTAATTTTTTTGTATCTACAACATACATTGTGGCTTCTACCACAAGTCTTGGGGCACAACCATGACATCTTAACACATTGGTGTACAGTGGCCATTAAATTCATTTGTGTCTGTTTTTTAAAGCCAATATACTGAATTAATTTGACAAACCCATTTCATAGTTCCTGTGCATACAATGTTATACTTTACTCCTATGTAAATTAAAGTCATAATTGAGGACAAACAATTAAATATATTCATCTCGTAATATATACTCTTAACTTAATAAATAAACAAACTTGACTGCAGCTGAGTACAAAAATGTGTGTATGGGAACTGTCAAATTTGTCCGTCAAATAAAAATAGGCCATAGTTTCGCTTTAGCTTAATTTGTTTCTTTTACACCAACAGAATTTGAATGGGACAGACATTACTGGAGGGGAGTTTCATTATGTATGCAATGTGTCAGTGGTCCACCCACTTTTGGGATTACAGATGCAATTCTATGTAGTTTGTTAACCATAGGACGATACTACAATCTGTTTTCATAGCACAATGTTTCCAAAGGCATAATTGTTTCTTACTCTGCAGGCTGCTTCAAGCTGTGGAAAAGAAAATGAATCACCGGGATGCAAACTTTATCACAGGGGAAAGAAGCTCGAGGATAACAATAATTTGTCCAAAGAAGACTTAGAATATATAAACTATAGAAAATTGCTCAAATATGAAGAGGCGCCCGAATATCTTCAGCATAATTCTTACATCAGGGAGGGATACAGAAAGATGCTGCCGACAAGATTATGCTGGGAAAGGTTTGTGATATTCCTGAATATCCTTTTTACCCAATGACAAAGCAAAACGTGTGCATGTGGCTATAGATGTTCATCTGTTTCCTCATAACTTCTAAACTAGTTGTTATAATTAGACATTAGAGAGAGTCTGTGGTCCAGTTGGTCGGATATTTGACTAGTAACCGGGAGGTCGCGGGTTCGAGTCCGGCTACTGGACGTGTACCAATGGGACTCTTTTTCAGAGCCTATGTACGCAACGCAACGCTCGTACGGTGAAGGACAAATATCGTGATGAAACCCGCACACCACAAGGTGTGTGAACCCTATAACGGCGATGGGCTCACCCCCTGTCACGTTGGGTTAAATGCGCTTGGTGAACCGTGGGAATTTGCTTTAGCAAGTGCCTCTGCCTACCCCGCTTTAGGATTAAAAGGCGTGAAGTGTATTTTTTTTTATAATTAGACAAATGAGGTGCTGTTGGAAGCCTTTTGATGGTTTGTTCGTTTATATGCTACATGGTGTACTAAAAATGGCGTTCTATGGTACACATAAAGTAATGAACTAAAAAAATGTTTTATGAATTGTATATTGAAGGATACTTCGGAATGTTACTTGAATACTTTTGTCGACGCCCAACTCAGACAATAGAAGTTTTATTGTTTGAGTATTGATGGGCAGGATGTTTTGCCGAAAGGGTTCAAACAATCATCTACATACTTGCAGTAGGTATGTATGGTGAAATAATCGAACTGGTTGTGGCGCATTAGCCCCAGTTGACCTTAGCTCATCATCAGCCACATGATGTCTACTGCTGGACGAGGGCTTCCCCCAATTATATCATTTTTTAAGGAAACGCGCACTGTCATGATATTAAGTTTAAAACGGGTATTATAACTCGAAGTTTAACCAAAGATAAGCATACAGCTTACCTTCGTTGTTTGCCCCACGTTTCGACACAGTTACATGTGTCGTGGTCGCGAGCTGAGCTGAGGTCATCTCGTATTCCCCCAATTATATTAGTCATTTGGGGGGAAATGCCAATAATCGCCACTTTTTGCAGGCGGACAACTCACAGAGCGCACTGCTGCCCGTTCTCGGGATAGTTCTCTCGGTCAACCCTCATGACGGGAAGAGTTGGTCTGGGGTGGTGACACATGTATTATATTCGCCGTCACCCCACGGTTGACCTTACCTGACTTTTTATTTTGCTTTTCAGCATCTTCTGGTGGACAAACGAGACTATGAACATTTGGACACATTTGTTTGGATTCTTCCTGGTGCTGGGGCTGACCATAAATGATTTAGTGTTAATCAATATCCATGCTACACTCACGGACAAGACTGTCGCCGCAATATTGCTCTCTTGCTTTTTGGTGAGTATTTTCCATAATATGTTACTAGAGTTGAAGTGAGGATTGCAAATGCTGGAATGACAGCGTTGAGTTAAATACGCTTGGTGAATCGCAGCCATATTTTCCTTGGTGAGTGTCTCTGCCTGCCCGGCTTCGGCGAACCGCCGAGCGTGTCTCTAAATATTGTAATTGGTTAATACTATAAAGTTTTATACACACATCAAAAGTGTCTAGGGATCAAGTACATTTTAGAAGATTGCAATGAAGAATATATTTTACACAAACTGAATTCATTCATAATTTATTCAAAATGTGGTGATAAGTCATTGATACAAGCATGGGGAATTAGGTAGGATACCAATCCAGAAGATTAGATTTGATTTAAATAAATTAGATTTTTTTAGAGCTAAAAATGTTCTTGATCCCTAGACACTTTTGATGTGTAGTAGTAATATTAATATTGACTACAATATATAATACACTAGTAATATTGACCATATAACGTATAACATAGAGATAATTCAAAACATTCAATTAACCGTGCAGCTGTGTAAAGGTTAATGAATAGAAACCTGTATTTTAGCTTTGCTTGTCTCTTACGCGACAACAATTAGAGCGAGATAAACTATACTTGAGCAGAAATCTGGGTTCCTAAGATCCCGTAATCTGAAACATTACACAGTACACATTTATCCGAAAGTAACGATTGTTCTGCTCTAATCGGGTGTGTGTGAAAGAGACAGACTATGTTGAAGTCACATTTGATGACTTTTAAAATATGGGCTCAGGTCTGTCATTACGTAGGTGTTGTAAGTAATTTGCTCATCACTGTTGAAGTAATTAGATAGGTAGGTGATTCCTATACTACGAATGAACTGCTAGACGCAGCTAGCCTCGGTTCTTCTATGGTTCTTAAAGTTGATCAACGCCAGTGGCGTGCACTGGCTTTTTAGACAAGGTAGGCAGTAATCCCCAAGAATTGACACCTATGTATAGGTAACTTGTCTACCTTGGGACCTTCGTTAGCCTATGTCGTGAGTACAACAAAAAAAGATCTAGCGATAACCAACACTATTATTATGTCGGGAAGCCAAAATAATAAGGTAGGCAGTGTCTTTTTGCCTCTTTGGTGTGCATGCCACTGATCAACGCTGGATACACATTATACACGGGTAAACCAAAGTTAGAGGTCCTCGGGCGACATGAAGAACAGTTGGGCTGACCACTTGCTTGACACCGGCGCCATATCTATGCCCATAACTAAAGCATTATGACCGAGGCAGGGATCGAAGCCACGACTGTCGTTGGAGAATTAAGTGCACTGACCACTATTATACCATTTAAACAGGATGTTAAGGTTTTTAAAATTGTCATAAAAAACAATCTTGAACCGCAAAACGACAACCCAAAATAGAAAGTTTCTAACCAAAATTACGAATGAAAATAACTGTTAAATGGTTTTCTTACGGTTTGTATTAGAGCCGAATCTACACGGGTGTAACCGCAGGCTGGTCATTAGTCTAATATAAGTACATGCGTACCTAAGGGTATCATACTTATTATGTTTTTTTTAGTACAAATATGATTATGAGATAATAAAGGTGTGTGGCAAGTAATTTGCTTATCTAACTAATACGCATATTTTTAAAATATTTATGCCAAATAACTAGTAGGCTTATGTAATTGATTTTTTATCAGCATTCATCAATTTTACAAATGATATTTTATCTTTGTTACTATTCCACGCAATAAAACTACTCGACGGATTTCAGTGAAACTTTACAGTAATATAGTCTACTATATAAAAATAAGTCGGGTTTTCCTCCCTGACGCTATAACTCCAGTACGCACGAACCGATTTCTACGGTTTTGCATTCGTTGGAAAGGTCTCGGGCTCCGTGAGGTTTATAGCAAAGAAAATTCAGGAAAAAATTCAACAGAAAAGCGGGTAAACGAAACGAACCCATCTGGTGGCGAAACGGAGTTCGCCGGGTTTCCTAATTTGTACATAAATAGATACATTTCACGCCTGTCTCCCAGAGAGATAGACTTCGAACACCTGCTATGATAAATTAAAGTATGCATTAAAGTAAGCAAAACAATGCATTTTATTCATTTTCAACATCATGTTTCGTAAATTCATTTACAGCTAAGACCTACACAATCGATATTTAAAAAGAAAAAGTGAAAAGTGCAAGTTTATTTTTTCAAAGCAACCGGGTTCGATTCCCGAACTGAATACAGTTCTTTTTTTCAAATAAAGTATGAATATAGTTTTTCTTTTTATCAAAATCGGTGACATGGTTCCTAAGAACAAACCTTCGTATGTCTTATAGTTTCAGACTTTCCCACACTGACTGATTTGAATGAGCCACCCTGTATAGTTTATACGTGGGAATAACAGCTAGGCCATATTTTGTCCTGATTTTCTCACGGGAACGCGATAAACTACTGTTAATACCGCCGGGATATATCTTGGTAATTAATGTCGTCTTATTTAAAAAGCCATTAGGATCTTCATCATCATCAGCCCATTTGTCCACTGCTGGACACAGGCATCTCCAATAGCACGCCACTGTGATTTATTTTCGGCTTCTCGCTTCCATCTTCTGGCTGCCATCTTGCGTATGTCATCAGTCCACCATGCCTGAAAGTGTCCTACACTCCATTTGCCGAGTACATTACACACATCAAAAGTGTCTAGGGATCAAGTACATTTTAGAAGATTGCAATCAAGAATATATTTTACAAAAACTGAATTCATTCTTAATTTATTCAAAATGTGGTGATAAGTCATTGATACAGGCATGGGGAATTAAGTAGGAGACCAATCCAGAAGATTAGATTAGATTTAGATAAATTCGATTTTTTAGAGCTAAAAATGTTCTTGATCCCGAGACACTTTTGATGTGTGTATTTTAGGATATTTTGTATTAACTTCTTCTAGATAGTTTACGTACAATTTAATGACATTAAAATCGACAATATTCCGTCTCGAGACCGCTCGAAAGGCAGACCGAAAACAACTTTTTCATTTCTCTGCCGGTACTCGGCCAGTATACTTACGAAAAAAAAAAGATAAAATAGACCTTTCGGTTTTTTATAATGACGGCGTTTCTATGGGACCGCGTGAGCCGTTGAAAAACGAGCTTTGATGTAAAACGCTTAAGGTGGAAAGTCGGCGGGTGTCATCTCGACCTCCTTTCGTTCACCGCAGCCTCACCGACGTCGGACGATAGTGAAAGTGTATGGACAAGTTAAAGCTACATGTCACATCGGCCAGAGTAATTTGAGCTCTGTGTCATTAGTTTAAATATCATTCTCGTGTGTTCGTTATTATTGCTAATGTGCAGGTTTGTTGTCCATATTACATATCCAAGAGGTTTTAACGCATAACTTCTTTCAAGTAGGCATCGTTGAGAGAGGAAATCATACGAGGCGTTTGCGAAACGAGCAATTTTTGTCTACACAACGTGGTCTAATAGATACGTTTCCCATGTAATCATAATATTCATTTTCATCATCATAATCAGCCACATAACGTCCAGTAGTAGACGTGGGTCTTCCCCCATTGATCAATAATTTCGGGGGGAAATGCCAATAATCGGCACGCTTGGCAGGCGGGTTGGCGATCGCAGTGGTGTTGTGGTTTAACTCACAGAGAGCGCTGTTGCTTGTCCTCTGGATAGTTCCCTCGGTCGCCTCTTA
>SJJU01007520.1:0-13593 GCA_012932125.1 Conopomorpha cramerella
ATAAGTGATGATGAACTGACGGATAACTATGAAAATATTGTTGCTAAAGAGAAAGGAATGAAGAAATTCCTTGGGGAATACAAGCCCAAGTTGAAAATATCCTTATTCAGGGACATGAAAAAAAATAGAATCACTAACAAAACAGTAGCTGAATCAAAAATCACTACAACAAACTTTTAATATACTGTACGTACAAATTACACCTCAGAAAATAAAAATGTAAGACTTCACATAATTTTCAGTCATTGTCGAATTGATTCAATTCCGAAATAAATTGTAAACATCACAATAATACAATTTTTCTCCAATTTTACCCAATTTTGTTTGCGTTATTAGTTCTTGTTATGGGGCTGTTGTACGTGACTAAGAATTAATTTTGGTGTCCAAAGGATAAGCTTCTCATGCATACTAACCATGTTATGTTTGTGCTAGAGATGGGCACGTGATTTTAGGGTCACAATTCTTTACTTACAAAAAAAGCCTTGGCCCCATTTTTAAACAAACAGTACTGGTCTATTTCAGTATCTTTTGTATGATTGATAGCTTGCAATTTTGTTGATATGCCTCATTCATTAGGAAAGGGCTTCAGAAAAGAATAGAAAAACTAAATAACTGGTTGTCAAGTATATTTTAGGCTAATGTGATGTACTCACTTAACTGGCCTGAGCCTGTCGTAGTAGCGTTCAAACATTGTGTTACGCCAGCATAATGTCTCCGCTCACAAATTAACTCTTTTTAAACAAAAATAAGCACAACAAGGCCACGGCCCCCAGTTCCCGGCGGCTCCGCTATTCCTGGTCACGGTGGCGACCACGGTAACGGCGGAGCAGGGGGTGCGAAGAATTTCCGGGTTATGGGAGGCCACCACAAACAACTGACCCTGGCGACGTACAACGGACGCACGCTACGGCTTGACTCGCAACTGGCGCAACTCGAGGTGGAACTTGGGAAAATTAGGTGGCACATATTGGGGCTAAGCGAAGTCCGAAGAGAGGGAGAGGACACCATTACCCTCAAATCGGGCCACCAAATGTACTTCCGCGAGGGAGACCAACAATCCCAAGGCGGCGTTGGGTTTCTTGTGAATAAGTCCCTGTGTAACAACGTTGTGGAAGTGCCTAGCGTGTCGAACAGGGTAGCATACCTTGTCATAAAACTTACCGAGAGGTATAGCCTGAAAGTGGTACAAGTGTATGCACCGACCTCGGCACACTCGGACGATGAGGTGGAGGGCCTGTTCGATGATATATCGAAGGCCCTCCACTCCACTACTAAGACACATTACAGCGTTGTTATGGGGGACTTTAACGCTGAAGTGGGAGTACAGAATTGCAATGAATCGGCAGTAGGATCCCATGGATTTGGAGCAAGGAATCATAGGGGCAAATGCTAGTAAACTTCCTCGAACGAGAGGGGCTATTTCTAATGAACTCGTGGTTTAAGAAAAAGCCCCAAAGGAAGTGGACCTGGCAAAGCCCCGATACTATGACCAAAAATGACATCGATTTCATCATGACGAACAAAAAGCACATATTCAGAGACGTCTCTGTGATCAACAGGTTTAATACCGGTACCGATCACCGACTAGTCAGAGGCTCTCTGAATATCAACCTTAAGGCTGAACGTGTCCGTCTGATGAAAGCCAGTCTCCAACCAACCATGCTCCAAACCATAATGGGATCCGAAGCTTTCCAGCTAAGTTTGGAGAACCGATTCGTTGCCGTGGAAACCAGTAGCAGACGTGAACAAGAACCTCGAAAATGTGACTCGGGTCCTCAGGGAAGAGGGTACGAGATTTTGTGAAATGCAGCGTAAGGGCAGTAAGTCAAAGCTTTCTGAGGAGACTTTACGGCTGATGAAGGAACGACGTGAAAATCCGTCCGTCACTTCGACCGCAAGACGGGCTCAAAACCAAGAGCGATTAGCGAGAGATTAGTAAGCACGTGCGGCACGACCTCAGACGCTACAATACTCTTTCAATAGAAAGAGCGATTGAGCAGAATCGGGGGTCAAAAGTGTTCGTACAATCTCTTGGAAGAAGCCACCGTGCGAAATTGACCACAGCAAGTGAAGAAGTCGTCACTTCGAAGCCGTCAGTCCTTTCGGAAGTTGAAGACTTCTATGGCGGGTTGTACGCATCGCATGCATCTCGTCCTGATCCCGAAAATGAGGACTCTAGAGCCACATTGACACGCCACTTCACCGAAGACCTGCCAGAAGTCAGTACTGGCGAAATTGGGATCGCTCTTAGACAGCTCAAAAACGGAAAAGCTCCAGGAGAGGATGGCGTTACATCAGAACTATAGAAGGCTGGAGGTAAACCGATATTAAGGAAGCTCCAAAAGCTTTTTAACGCTGTCCTTTTCGAAGGGAGAACTCCGGAGGCGTGGAGTAGAAGTGTGGTCGTCCTGTTCTTCAAAAAGGGAGAAAAACCCTGTTGAAGAACTATCGACCCATTTCTCTTCTAAGCCACGTCTACAAGCTGTTCTCAAGACAAACCGTCTTGCGCGAAGACTCGACGAATTTCAACCTCCGGAGCAGGCTGGATTCCGAAGCAGTTATGGCACCATAGACCACATCCACACAGTGCGGCAGATCATAGAGAAAACTGAAGAATATAATCTGTCCCTGTGTCTAGCATTCGTGGACTATGAGAAGGCCTTTGACTCGGTTGAGATCTGGTCCGTTCTGGAGTCTTTGCAGCGTTGCCAAGTTGACTGGCGATACATCCAAGTGATAAGATGTCTCTACGAGGCTGCCACCATGTCCGTCCAAGTACAAAATCAGCAGACACGTCCCATACCATTGCATCGAGGAGTGAGACAAAGGGATGTTATTTCCCCGAAATTGTTCACAAATGCAATGGAGGATATGTTCAAGACGCTGCATTGGAAAGGACGTGGCATCAACATAAATGGCGAACACATCTCTCACTTGCGATTTGCAGACGACATCGTCATCATGGCAGAAACGCTGCAGGACCTTCAACTGATGCTGAATGACCTAGCTGATCCTTCTCTACGGATCGGCCTACGGATGAACTTGGATAAAACCAAGGTCATGTTCAATGAACATGTTCTACCGGAACCGATTTCAGTACAAGGCAACGTTCTCGAAGTTGTTAAAAAATACGTATACCTTGGGCAGACATTGCAGTTGGGTAGAAACAACTTCGAGGACGAGGTGAACAGAAGAATTCGGCTGGGTTGGGCAGCATTTTGGGAAGTTACGTCGAGTCTTAACATCAGCGATCCCACAGTGCCTGAAGACAAAGGTCTTCAATCAGTGTGTCCTACCTGTAATGACATACGGAGCTGAGACGTGGACACTGACGGCAAGGCTGGCCCACAAGCTCAAAGTCGCACAGCGTGCTATGGAAAGGGCTATGCTCGGCGTTTCTCTGAAGGATCGAATTAGAAATGAAGTGATCCGACAGAGAACCAAAGTCATCGACATAGCTCATCGTTTTTAGCAAGCTGAAGTGGCAGTGGGCCGGCCATATTAGCCGTAGAACCGATGACCGTTGGGGCAAACGAGTTCTCTCATGGAGACCGCGCCTCGGCAAACGGAGTGTAGGACGCCCTCAGGCAAGGTGGACTGATGATATACGCAAGATGGCTGGCAGAAGCTGGATGAGAGAAGCCGAAAACAGATCACAGTGGCGTGCAATTGGAGAGGCCTATGTCCAGCAGTGGACAAGTATGGGCTGATGATGATGATGATGATGAAACAAAAAAAAAACAGCTTGAAAGTAAGAAGAATAGTCAACTATGAAATAACACTACAGTAGACCACCACTGCTACCATTATAAAACTCTCTCAGTGTTTGTTCTTCAAGAGAATCTCTAACCAGTATTGTCACGTCTTCATAAACGTAGACAGTGAAGGTCATTTAGTATCACTAACTTCTTTGAGAAGTTTAAGACCGCTGTTCAAACAACCAGCATATAAAAAACCTCACGATGTATATAACTTGGAAGGAAAAAGAGGTTGAACTTGAAAATATTTTGATTAGAGCTTTCAAAGAACTTTATAGTAATTTCATGGAGTTTCTGCAATACTGGCAACTGTCGGATGAAGCAAAGGACGTATTAGATTTAAACTAGTGAAACTAAACGTATGGTTTAGTTCTTTGTATTTTTGTATCTATATTTTATGTTCAACATTATGGAAGTGTGCGTATACGGGTTGCGCTCGAAGGAAGACACAAAAATTCGTATTTTCAAGATTGTATCTATCAGTGTATTACAATTAGAATCTAATTTTATTTTTTAATTTTAATACAATTAACATATTGGTATTAATTGACGGGCCCGTTGGTGTAGTGGTCAGCATGTCTGCCTCTGCTCCGTAGGGTCGTGGGTTCGATTCCCACCGCTGACAGGTATTTAGGTGATGAGCTTTTAAGTACTTGTTGGATGCGTCTGGGTGTTTTATTTATATATGTATGTATTTAAAAGAAAAAAAATGTATTTAAGTAAGTATATTCCGTTGTCTGAATTCCATAACACAAGTGCTTTAGGTACTTAACATGGGATTAAGCCAATGTGTGTGTTGTTGTAAAATATTCATTTATTTATTATTTATTTATTAATATGATACATTTCACAACGAATGATGGACCCATCATTCAAAATAAGAGGTTTATAGGTCATAATTTGACAAACAAGGGTGTCTCAATTTTTTTTATTATTAAAAGCCGATCCATCGATCGTTTGATCCTTTAAATACTACTACTATGAAACACATAAAAATAAACTTGAGGCCATTTCGCACATATTTAATTTTTATAGTGATTGTATTTTCTCTTACGATTTACAGAGCTGACGCCACTATTATAAAATGAGCTCTTCTGTAAAAGATACTACCGACATTGCGAGCTCAAATCTTACTTTATTGTATGCTTATTCATTGCATTTCATTTACAGAATAAGCAATCATTGTATTTTTTATTAACATTTATGGCCGTTTCCAGTATTGTCGTTTCATTTTCACGGCATCATGTTCATGTTTTCTTCTAAATTATTTTTAATAAGCGGTAAGTGTATCAAATAACCCAATCTTAATTTCAACGAATGCTAAAAATGTCTTCAATCCAATTTCCATATTTCTATTTATCCGGAATATTCGATTTCGATTCGAATTTATTTTAGTGAGGATTTCCGAGAGCGATATGGGACAATTTTTTTTTTAATTTATTGATCACAAACGTGAGGCGGCCTGACCTTGGGCGAATTTCTTTTGGCATACATCTTATGGTCACGTTTTATTTTACAGCGGTGTGTCCTTGGAATAAAAAAAAAACTAAATAGGTATTTTTGGAATAAAAAAAAACTAACTAAATAGACTTACGTACACATGTAAGAGTTAAAGAGTCGTTAAAATCTACTCCTATAAGAAACAACGGATCCATTCATCAAATCCATAATATGTAATTATAATCCACAGGAATCGTCTTTGGAACTAATCTAGTTTGTGCAAGAAATATTGACATCACTATAGATTCCGAAGACCTCGTGAGGATATTTTCAGAAGCTCTAAGCAATGTACAACGCAAATTCAAAAGTCAAGTTAGTGAGATAGGTGCAGATGACATTAAAAATGTCTCGAACCCGTACCATCCTGAAGATATAACTGAACATGTAAATATTGAATTTGGAATGAGCGACATGAAAGAAAATATTCAACAGTTAAAGGAAAGAATCTTCGGTATGCACCGGAAAATAGAAAATTTAAACGCCGAAAATGACCCACTGGACGAATTTAATGAAGAAAAAAATATGCGCCGTAGCGGCAATTTCCGTGATACAAGAGCGAAAAAGATTAGCAATTCAAAAAAAGCTAACAAATTAAATAAGGAGGTTGGTGTTAGTATACATAAAAAGCCTGCACATACTGAAAAAGGTATAAGAATGACATCACCATTGAGTAAATAGAAATATAATTACGATTGCTAACATATGCTAACACATGATATCACTTACTCAAACGATATTTGCATGTATTAAAACGGTTTCCACAAATATTCTGTTATTCACTGCAGGAATTTATCCAAACTGCCGACTATAATTAAGCACTTGTAGGTAGACATCATTTTTCTTTAAATTTGCATCATAAATATTATCTTACCTTGTTTTCCATTGTAATTTAAACTGGATCCTTTTTATCTGAATTATGACGTTTTCCCTTGCCATCCCCGAGAGGAATAAAGATAAAAGTATTTAGGAATTACTAAATTTTACTTCAAACTGCCCCGACAAATAAACACAGACACACATTTAATTACCTACTTAGATCACTCATACGTTTCCTTCAAAGTTATTTTTAGTTATAAACATTATGCTATCTTTTCCTTATATACACATAGGACGGGATTCTGAACTAGGAGGACAATATGAAACGTTAATGTTGTGTTCTTCTCAAATCGTTCTTATAAGACAAATCATTTTGAAATTATAAAAAAAAATACACTTCACGCCTTTAATCCCAAAGAGAGGTAGGCAGAGGCACTTGCTAAATAAAGCAAGTACCCACGGTTCACCAAGCGTATTTAACCCAACGTGACAGGGGGTGAGCTGAAATAACGCTGAGCTTCCTTTTTTGAAATTATAAGTACAGACGTATTGGTTTTTATTTTATGAAACGAGTCTAAGCAAAGCCTAGGCGTGGGCGGCACAATGTTATAAAGGTACCCTTGGTTTGTGTTTGTAAGCGATTGACGTCACTTTCCCCGTATAACACGGATAAGTTTAGCAGTAGCAAACAAAATGTGATTAGTCGTCAGGGAAGGAGCGATTAATACCAGTGCTCATCTTACCAATCTTTCTTTTTTCTTGACATTTCCGATTAATACACATACACTCCCAACACCAATACCGTCGTTCCTCATTTAATACTTTTTGTAATAATGGGGAATTTTCTTTGACGTTTTTCTGACAGATTTTCGTGCGGAGAACTGTCGTTACTGTCATTCTTTCCAAACAAAGTTTGACGTAGTTTGAAGTAGTAACTTTGTAATGTTAATGGCATGGACAGCGCGGTGTAGTGGTCAGCACGCCCTACCTTTAAGACGATGGTCACAAGTTGGATTCCTGCCGCCGACATTCAGTATTCAGTACCTATATTTAATGCATATCCTTTGGTGACGAGCTGAGGCATTTGTTATGTTCGCCTGGTTGTTTTATTAATCAATAAATAAAATATGACTATTTTACAACACACACATTGCCTTCATACCATGTTAAGTAGCTAAAGCACTTGTGTTATGGAAATCAGACAACGAGATATATTTACTATAATATACTTATATAAATAAAACACCCAGACACATCCAACAAGTCCTTAAAAGCTCACCACCTAAGCACCTGTCAGCGGTGGGAATCGAACCCACGACCTTACGGAGCAGAGTCAGACATGCTGACCACTACACCAACGGGCCCGTCAAAAACTTATGTTTTTTTTGTACCGATCACCGTTGGGGTAAACGAGTAAAACTCATATCGGCAAAATGAAGGTGTTGGACACCCTCAGCTAAGGTGTACTCTGGATTTGCGCAGGATGACTGGCAGAGGCTGGGTCCGAGAGGCCGAAAACACAGTGGTGTGTAATCTGTGTTGGACGAATAGGTACCTTTTCTTTCTTTCTTTTCTTTCAATTGGAGAGGCCTATTTCCCATAGTGGACGAGTATGTGCTGATGATAATGAATTACATATGTGTTAAAAATATTTCATGTAAGTTACATATAACTGTGCTTGTTTGGGGTCAGGTGAACGTGGGTGGGATGGGGGTTCTCTGGGACATTCGTTTATTTATGTATTCTGTTCAGTCAACTCAACGGCTTACTAACCTTACCGTTGTTACAATAAACAATCTATTATATTCCGGTGACTGTCCGCTGGAGTGTTAAGCACATGACCGATCAAACAACATTAAGCTCAAATATCGGCCTAAACAACTATACTGTGACCTATATTCGCTTGAACTTTGTACGCCCAAACGAAGTGAAGTGATAATAGGCACTGCGCCAAAGCGATGTGATGGTAAACGCAGACGTTGAGCAAACAGTCTTGATATCCAATGTAAGCAACAACGAGTGACAGGAATCGATTTTAGCTCTTTTTTTTGTACAACATGGCTGCTTGGCTGATTTAAAAAAGAACTTGATGAAGTAATCAATTGTAATAAATAAATAATAATAATAAATTCTTCAAGTTAGACAACATCAATACTACATCAATCATGAAATTTTAGGAAAGAAATTACATAATACTTGCTTAAAAAAACAATTTTTTTACTGTCATCAAACCCCGTAATTTATACTAAGACAAAGATTTGAGATATAGTTGACTTGTTTGACTGCACTTAAGGGTAATTTTACATTGATCCGGTAGCTCGATCCAACTCACTGGATGCCGCCGCTTCATCGACACTGTATCGATGTAAACGCTTTTTTCATCCAACACAGCATCCCGTGACGAAATATAAGACCTCCGTTTATTTTTCAGTGCATTCAAGTGACCACCTTCCACGCACTACACGCAGTCCTTCCCCTTGAATTTTTCGCCCCTTTCAAACTATGAACGCTTTCAATATCAATTGCCGTTACAAGGCTGATTTACAAATTTATCAGTCGTCGGTTCGTCGTATAAGAGAAGGAGATCGCAATAAATTATTATTTATTAAATATATATTATACTCGATACTTGGTATTTTCGACAGCTAAAACACAAAATTACTTTTATCCTGCATGTGTACCGACCGGACGATCGTTAACAGCGTAGACGAGGAAGGGTACGGGGCATGTACATGCGGGTCGAGCCGCTGGTCAATAGCGATGATTTTGAATTAAGTGGTAGCTTGAATGAGATTATTAAAAAAAAGAAAAGTTATGCAACTTTCCTCAAATGTTCTCAGTATACAAAAGATGTTCCTTTAGTTACTGTTACACAAAGTTTCTAAGACCATTCTCATTTCATACTCGGGGTCGATTTGCAAGCAGTATAATTAAATATAAATAAAATACTAGAATGGTTTAGTCACATTTGTTCCATTTTCTTCTTTTAGTAGGTACTCAAGATATCTTTTGCTCTTTCAGATATGTATCAGTGGCATGCACACCATATAGACAAAAAGACACTGCCTACCTTAGTATTTTGGTTACCCGACCTAATAATAGAGTGATTGCTAGATCTTTTTTTGTTGTACTCACGACATAGGCTAACGAAGGTCCTGTGGGTGGGTATGATCTGATGATTTCTCAACATCCAACTCCTCCAATCTGCTTTACGAGCTACTCAATCAATGTAAATCAGCCTTTAGTTCACATGTGATCGCAGTCCAGCGGAGATTAGATATTAAATTACTTATTTGCGAATTTCAGACACAAATAGCCTACGCCATTATTGCAGAGACGTGATGAAAATGTCGAACTTCACGTTATCATAATTGGATTTTGGACTTGGATTGCTATTTGCTTCTTACATAGTTTCTTTGAATGGGTGCCAAGGATTGAAACAATAGTGCGTGAACTAAAGCTAGGTCACTGCTCTGCCAGCACGTGATAAAACTGGAATAGCGAAGGTTGGATTGTTGTTTGTAATTATTAATTCATGTGAAATGTACTGAACAGCGAATGTTGACCTCATTGTGCAGTCAGAGTTAAGCCATGATGAAGCCCTTGTTGCAATATTAAATGTAACATCGACAATAAAAAAGGCGATCTTTTTACGCTCCGAGAGATATTTTCAGGTAGGTAACCTAAACCTGAAAAACTGAGCAAGAAATATAGTCATCTAAATATATAAAAGGAACTGAGATATCAACGCACAGCCCAAACGACAAAACGTAGACACTTGAAATTTGGTACAGGCGTAGCTTAGGTACCATAGGGGTGCACAGAGAAAGGAATTCCTGAAATTCCCACGTGAACGGGAATAAACGGGAAAATTCTTTTGTATGAAAAATATAAACGGCGCAAGTTAAACACTCAAAATTTGGGATGCAGGCTATTATAGTATAACCACATTAGTACATCCTCTTGGATCAGATATGTACGTGATTTATCTCCTAACTGGACTTTTCGTAAGGTAATATAAAAACTACATAATAATATAATCCGATTTAGAAACATATCAATCATTGCCTTTTTCGCTGGTGATTGATTGGTAACTGATTTTACAATAATATCAATTGATCTAAAATTATTTTTCCTGTAAGAAGCATTTAAGAATTCGGTAGTTACTATATAAAGGTATCGCTGTATATACATTCTGTACGTTCTTTTAGCAATTATTAAAATAAGTAATCTAATTGAAGTCTCAAGTTATTTGGAACAATAAGGTGAAGTTAATATAAAGTCGTTTTATAGCTGAGACTGTTGAATGCAGCTTTTAGGTCAGCGTTGGTGTGGACGACGTTAATAGCACTGCGCAAATAAGTAGATATTGCCGCGATTGCGTCATTCCGCTCGTAAAATGAGTTTGTGTGAGTGTCACCTGCTCGTTATGAAAGGGGTGACTATTAAGTCGTGAAAATTGATAGGATTTTACATTATACAGAACTACTTGAAAATGTTGTTTTGCTCATATACATTATTAACGCTTGACGAAGCTTGTTGCCGATATAAATTTGTATTTATTATTTTTAAATGTTTGTAAATAAATAAAGAAGACAGACTAAGTTCATTATTAACATGTTTTTCTGTTACAGGTTTTTTATCACTATGAACAAGTGATAATATATAATAATACATTATACATAAACAGCTTCCTCTCAAATCAGTCTATTAAAGAAAACAGGATCAACATTTTAAAGATCTAAGCATACATAGGGACATACAGCGGGAGGCAACAATTTATACTATGTATTGATTGACGTTGGTAAACACAATTGGTATTGACCTTTTTCCTACACAATACAAATAAAACGAGATCGATCTACTTGATAAAACTTGTTGTAGGAAAGTTGTGTAGGGTGACCATGATGAATTGACGTTATCATAAGGAAAATAATCGTGACAAAGTGAAAATGTTATCTTCATATTTTTCGGGGACACACCCCGCTAGTTGACGTGATAATAGAACTTCTACTGTAAAAAATTAAGTATCTACGAAAGTGTTAAGTAAAATTTATACTTCTATACTAGGTACATATAATATTATAAATGCGAAAATAAGTCTCTCAGTCTCGCTTTCACGCCATAACTACTGCACTGATTTTAATAAAACTTCGTATACAAATACTGTAAAGCCTGTAAAAGGACATTGGCTACTATTTATCTCTATCCTGTTGTAGTGTAATGTGTGTGTAGTGTAATAGTTTGTATGAAATATTGAAACAACGCGATTGAAATCTCGCGAGTCTATATACATGTAATAGAAAGTCGTGTTAGTCACACTATTCATAACTCAAGAACGGCCGAACCGATTTGGTTGAAAATTGTTGGGGAGGTATCTTAGAACCAGGAGACCGATATAGGATACTTCTTATTCCGAGCCTGTGGGACGTGACGCTATATAGAGGGAGTTATAGTTTAGAATATGAAACACTGAAGTACGCGAATGAAATCGCGGGGCATACATACTAGTGGATGCCCCACTATTTCATTATAAAAGTTAGTAACTAAAAGTCAGACATTTTTTTTTATAAATGTTGTTGTTATGACCAGAAACACAAATAAAATCGACGCGTTTCTGTAACGCGGACACTAATTTGTTTGCGGGTTCAAGACTTTTGCTTTTAAGTTAAAACGTTGAACGAAACGTGATATCAATTTTCCACCAGTCACAAAGTTTAACAGAGGCCAAAGTAAGTAAACATACGTAAACATTTAAGTTCGGGACGTTTCCATTATGTATTTGATGTATAATGTATCTGTTTTCTCCCTGTTGTAATTTGTATTTTGAATTATGTTTAATGTGTAACTGGACCTTGTACCAATATGTTATTTTTGTTTTGTACAATTTAATAATACTGACCCGCACCTA
Organism: Conopomorpha cramerella; assembly: GCA_012932125.1. NCBI lineage: Eukaryota > Metazoa > Arthropoda > Insecta > Lepidoptera > Gracillariidae > Conopomorpha > Conopomorpha cramerella. Next base: position 11,986 of record SJJU01007520.1, read on the forward strand.
TGTTCTCCCATGTTGTGAGGTCGACTGGTAGAGACTACTTTAGTATTAAGTTCACCCATTGTACATTTAGTACAATAAAGTATTAAATAAATAAAATATGTAGGTATGTCCCGCTCTGAGGACATAAACATAATGATACACGCTCGCCGTATTTTTTCAGTACCTAAAAAGGGATTTAGGTTTCCTTATGTTTTTTACAGTAGGCTTAGCTAGCCTCATAAGTATGTACTTAAAATATGGCCTATCTAAGCCCCAATCGTTAGGTAAGAGTAGATCTTAAAAGGTTTTGTTTACTCCACTGAGGATTATTGTGCGTTAAATTATTAAATAAATAAATAAATAAGCCGGGACATTTTTACACACGGTCACCTGACCCCAAATATGGTTGCCCTGTACTATGGGTGCCAGAGACTGATATACTAACATAAATACTTTTTAATTGCATACATAGATAAATAAAACACCCAGACGCACACAGCAAATGCCTCAGCTCATCACTCATCGGACATAATGCTTTATTATGTCCGTGGCAGGAATCGAACCCGCGTCCGTCGTCCTAGAGGCAGATGACCGCTAGTCCATGCTGGCCGTTTTTTTGTAGTTAACCCTTTGTTGACTATTTATTATTTAGTTATTAGTTGACCCGTCGAAATCGTTATTTCCAATCTATATTATTGACAGTATTTTTCTGCTATTAAACGCATGTTTTATACATAGCTTTCCTGAGAAATCACACAATCTATTAAAGAACACCGTATTAAAATCCGTTGCGTAGTTTTAAAGACCTAAGCATACATAGGGACAGACAGCGGCGAGCGGCTTTGTTTTATACTATGTACAAATGTATTACTAAAAGAAAGTCGTGTTAGTTACATTATTGAACGTGGTAGAGAGTGTTATAGTTTGTATGACATACTCAAATTACGCGAATGAAATAAGAAAGTATTTATATAATTCTTTAAAATTGACACTAAATTCCGTTGTTTCAGAAGTTTGACCGTAGTTTCCATTGCCTAACAACCTGCTTATATGTACTTTTATAAGCATTAGAGGTACCTACCTCGGCGGGGTTACTCGCAATTTATCCCATTAGTAGGAAGTACATTTGACCCTGTTCAGCAGTATAAAATCAATTTGGTGAAATTTAAATTCTGTCCCCGATTTGGAATTGAATTAATGAAAATACGTGATGAAAAAGTCACTTAGTCTACTTTATTTGTTGCCATGAAAACAAAATCTGTAAACACGGAGGTACAATAATTAATATGCCCTTAAAATTTTGTTTTGAAACTTACATTTCGTTCAGCGAAGGACTTACTAAGTCTAATAGAGACACTTCCGGCCTCAGACCAGTACACAAGACTTGCAATCCAAAACCGGTGCTTGCTATAAAATGTAAAAATAAAGATCCCAAAGCGGGGTAGGCAGAGGCACTTGCTAAAGCAAATGCCCACGGTTCACCAAGCGTGTTTAACCCAACGTGACAGGGGGTGAGCCCATCGCCGTGTGGTGTGCGGGTTTCATCACGATGTTGTCCATCATCGTACGAACGTTGCGTTGCGTACATAGGCTCTGAAAAAGAGTCCCATTGGTACACGTCCAGTAGCC
>SJJU01007521.1:0-13036 GCA_012932125.1 Conopomorpha cramerella
TTACAAGACTTTCTTTTAATGAAGATTGTTGTATGGCAGCACTAGTATGCAGGTGAATAAATGACAGTAGAAATACAGAGTATACAACGACACTGAGCAATGTTCTTAGAAACGTCAATGTATGAACAACTTTTACTATGGCGACAATGCGGGGAAATTAAAAAAACTATTTTCGTCTCCATACAAGATAGACAATTTTCTGCCTCGGGAGATAACATTTTGTATGCAGATAAAAATTTGACGACGAAATGACGAGCCCAACAACGTTTCTAAGACCATTACTCGGGGTCCATTTACATGCAGTATAGACTATGTCCCCAGAGGCACAAAGTCGAATAAATAATTACTAACCGGTGTAGGTATGCTGATTCTGTCCTCAATGGACAAGCTGAGCAACAGTTGCGGATGACAGCATTTGCCCTCTGACTTGACACCTAAAAGTCGGTGCCATGTGTGCTTTACCTGTAAATTGTCATGAATCTATACATAGTGCTATTTTAATTCCTTATGGGCACGCAAATGTAGGAATATATTATTTTATGTTTGAAAGCCGATGCTAACGTTTGGCCACATTTAAATTTGGTTCAGTTCCAACAATCACATGAATGAGAAATATGTTTATTTTTTTAAGTTATTTTATGCATACATAATAATAAACTGCATAACTTTTTACAGAGGTGTCAGATTTTAACAATTCATGTATGAATGTAGATGAAGCAAAAGGGGTATGTCAGGACAGTGACAAATGGACATCTGTAGTCTCTGCTACTACCCCTCTGGGAGACAGGCGTGCAGTGCATGTATGTATTTTTATTAGAAAGGGTAAGGTATATACACCCTATCCAAGGGTATATTATATGTCCCATATAAATTTGGCAAAAATTTTTTTGTTCATAAGTTTTTTCAGTGGTTTAATTATAATAAGTACTACAGTATGTAACTGTTACAAAAATACACAAAAACAAAACAGATTTCCTCCCCCTTTGTCAAGTCAGTTGAAAATATACAAGTTGGCATTTATTTTAAATGGGAGATTTTGTAATCATACTTACATCAATAATTTTATTAGCTGGACAGGGCTGAGCACCAAGTAGACTTAGCAGAATGTAACCCACTTTGTCTTTTTTGCCTTGAGTACCCAGTGTGTGGACTTCCACTTTGATTGGCACATTCTGAACTCGCAAACTGTAAGCAATTTATGTTCAATTTTAGCAGAAGTTTTGATAATGTTCTAACATTCATTAGTAAGATATGTATATAGTTCATGCATTACATGAATGGGCCTTAGATGTGTGTGTGGCAGTTGTGTTCGTTTGAACTGTCAACTAGCATGTCCATATACAACTCACACATCTAAGGCCTGCTGAAAGTGGAGCCCAATCCATGAAATGCACAAACTATAGCATAAAACTCATTTTATGTCCCGTTTATTACAAATCTCCTGTGGAACAGCTTGAATAATACAAGAAACTATGTTCATAACAAGGAGGTCTGGGAAACAGCCAACATCTTTCATGATTTTTCATCTTTTCTTTACTTTCTTTTTTTTCATGATTTTAATTCTTCAATTTTGTAGGTCAGGGTGTAAATCAACAGGTTGTAGCAATACAAAGGTGGGTCCGGGGGTAAGGTTAGGGGCGCAAATGTGTGTATGTATCCCTTATGTGTCAAAAGTCGTGTTGGACAACAGCAGTTTTATATAATAATATGTTAATTACACACTTTCGAAATCTTCGCTTATCAGCTTCCCATACAAGTTCTGCATCGAAAAGTGGTCCATGGCAGGGAAGAGTAGGGTCTGTCTCCAGTATATAACCATTCAAAGATCCTGTCACTACGAAAGGTGACTTTAGGAACCCAAAACCGAGTCCTGTAACAATTACAAACAAGTAAAATAAAGTAATACGAGCAAACTACAAGCCATAAACAGATGAAAAACTGATTTCTTACCTTCCTTGACGTGTAAAACTATCTGAATGTTCGGTCCTCGTAATTCGTCCATGAACCTTAAACCTAATTGTATAAATAAATCACATCAAAATTAATATATCCCTTTTTATAATTCACCCTTACATGAAAATCAAATCAAATACAACGTTTGTGTTTGTAAACAAATACATTCTTCCAAAATTAAAGTTTGACGTTTTGTTGACGTTGAGGAAACAGTATTGCTATTTTACATAATCATAGTGATGTGTTACGTGATAACTATGCTAACAATGTTAACTATTTGTAACGAATTTTTATAGCATTCAGAATCAGAATAATATGGGGAATTTTCTTTGACGTTTATCTGACAGATATTCGGGCGGAGAACTATCAAACGTTGTTTGGAAAGTATGACAGTTCTCCGCCTGAAAACTCGTTTTTCTGACAGATTTTCGGGCGTCAAAGAAAATTCCCCATTGTTGTGTGAAACTTCTTTCAAAACACTATGTTCTGTGTGACTCGCTTTCGACTCGCTACTCGGTTGCTACTAAACGGAAAACCGTTCGCACTTTATTTCGACTGTAAATCCATCCATCTGAGCCTAGTTCCAGACGGACAACAGAGTCTAGTAGTAGGATCCCTGGTGTCCCTAATAAAAGTATAAAATAGTGGATAAAACTGGATCACATACCAAATTATAAATGTTTAGGCTCTAATGGGAAAATTTCAAACTGCAAAACTTTTTATCTAGATGTCGCTAGGTGTAGGTGACTTCAGTCAGTTATAGTTTAGTAAATGTTCTATTATTTGGGTACATTATTCAAACTTCAGACACTTTTATAATATGTAAACAACAATAAAACATTTACTGTCACCTTCAATACTACTAGGTACTTGAAGCTCAGACCAAAAACAACTATTAGAAATATCAGGGTAAATCTGCATCGAAATCGAAACTGTCAAATTAGTAGTAAAAGTGACAGTTTGGATCCAGAAGTACATAATTTTTCATTAAAGGTAAAAAAGAGACAGACTGAAAGTGCTACGCGGCTTGCAAGTCTAGTTGTGTTTGGTCTCAGACTATAAGTTATTCGTTGACAACTATCCCCCCTAATACAGTTAGCGCCATCTACAATAACTTAGAGAAATTTTAATAAGGGCCCTGAAAATTCCACATAAAATTAATGTCAGAAAGGGCACGTGATTTCTACATTGCTGTTGCTGACTGTCCTTTCAATGTCATTCATTCATTTAATCACGATTTCATTCATTCAATCAACTTGCATTCAAAACAAACGGCGATGATAATTTTCTATGAAACTTTTTCTTTTTGTATTTTGCCTAATAAAATATAACACTTTATAATAAATTGACCAACCACGCAAATGATACATCATGAAGAAATTTTTATACGAATACAAGTCGTTTCGTGTTCGTTCTGATACTGACGCTTGTTATCGAGACAAACGTTCACGGTAAGGAGCTAACTTTTGTTTGTAAAAACTACCTACCTACGACATATATTTTTGTATTGTAAAGGTAGGCTCTTCATTGATTGCGGTAAGTACGGTTGACGAGTGGCCTGTGACCGCGACAGAGTCGACACTACCAGACTAGACGAACGTCGACCGACACCGACCGCGCATGAAGCGGGGCACCAGAGCGCGACGAAAAGCAATTTGTACAAAAAACCAAATTCAGTTTATTGCGAATGTCGTGCCATTCGTGATGTATTGTCTGACCGCACAGTATATCGGCGATCATTCTGTTGCGGCTTTTTGTGAATGCCGGTGAAGTTCCGCGTGGGTCTGGTACCCATAACTAGCACTTTCGGTTTTGATGCTTTGCCGACCCGGCGCATGTGCGGAGTAGGTACGGATTAGTGCGGTAGTTTTGTGATACACATTTGAGGGAAGGAAAACTCATAAAATCCGTGTGTATTTATGCAAAAGAAGAATTTATGTGCAGTTTATCCTGAAATGGGAGTGCTCAAGTGGTTACGCCGGTAAGTACCTACCTATAGCATGTTAACTTACTTTAGTCATGTTAAATGAAATTAATGCATTGTGGACAAGGTGAATGTCCCATAACATGCCTTGAACACATTCAAGGCCCGGGACAGGCTTTGTTCATTTTACTTTGTGATCCAGCCCTCTGTATTCCTAATTTGAATGTTCTACTCTTCTTTAGCCTAATTGGATTTGTTTTTTAAAAGGTAGGTAGGTTTATACTCATGATGTTTTACAGAGGGGCAGGCAGAGCCAAAATATTTTTGTTGGACACTTTTGGAACACAATGTGTAGTCTTACTCAATTTCTGGGTTGTAGAATATTTTAAAATGTTTAATTTAGAAGAAGTAGAAATTTAATTCACAATGTATCCAATACAGTAGAAGATTATTAAAGGGTAGCTAGTACTTACCTTACACCTCTTGTGTAGGTAGGTAGATTATAATAATTAAGTATGTAATTGTCAAAGCAATAAAAAAACTATTCTAAGCTCAAATCAACTACACAGCAGATTTATCACTGTATTGATCTTAAATAATGGCCATACCTACATTTGAATATAACAATGAACATTTGAGCTCATTTTATTGTGTAAAATGTTAGAGTGTACCTTTTATAAGCTTCATTAATTGGTAACATAGATTTGAGTGAACTGTAGGTACTTACCTACACAATTTTTGGTTTATGTACTATGTTAGGTATGTGACTAGATCTCAGATAATATAGTCTAACAACTCTATAATAATATTTATATGTATAAATGAAGCGAAAGAGGTATGTCAGGACCGTGACAAATGGAGATCTGTAGTCTCTGCCTACCCCTCTGGGAGACAGGCCTGAAGAGATGATAGTGTGTAATGTTTCTTAGTTCTCCATTGGTAAAATCTACCACTTTATCAAATCTTGCTGGGGAGATTAGGCTAATAGAGATTATAATTAGAGATTATAAACAAAATTCTGACAGCAGACTCCCGGCACTCCTATTATAGTACAAATCATAGCTATCTACTTGTAGTGGATTCTATTTGTCTGAACATATGGTGATGAAACCCATACACCACAAAGTGTGTGAACCCTATAATGATGATGGGCTCACCCACTGTTACATTGAGTATATGTTCACATATGTTTTTGTGAACCATGGGCATTTGCTTAGCAAGTGACTCTACCTATCCCATGGCGTGAAGTGTGATTTTTTTTCGCGTCGTCGTCGTCGTCATCAGTCTTGTATGCACAATGAAGCCAACCATTCAATGTCGCCTCACTGTATATACCATACAATCATACAACACTGACAACTGAGTTTGGTTCAGCTCTGGCGAAAAACCGACTCGGAGGGCGTGAGCTCAAAGGAACCGCTTCTTTCATCGGAAACCTACCTTAATATTATTTTTATTATGGTGAGCAATAGCGAAGTAAGACTAGCCACTAACAATGCCGTTCCGTTGTGTATGTACTTATGAACTGCGACGGACAGGTAGTAGCTGATGTTCTTCTAAGGTGCCATTTGTCACGCATTCCAAAACCTGTGTAACATGGACAGACAACACTCCCGTGACATTGATATCACGGTCACACGCATACCGAATGAAAGAGCCGACATCGTCTATGTCACGTCTTGCCAGTCCATGTTACAGTCGTGACACAATCGGGGTAAGGTTCGCGTGACGCAATACAATGTCCGGTGTATTGTTTGGGATGCGTACGAATGTGACTGACGGCATGATGTAAGGCGTGTCGTGCAAGTCTTGGTACGTTGTATTACGACAGTTCTCGTACAGTCACATTACATCTCGGCCCGGTTTCCTGGCAGATTCCTTTTACACGACGTTACGTAGAAATAGATTGAATAGCGTAGTATTTTAGTAATGTAAATCTAACTGTATTTTTTTAAATATATGTACCTACATGTTGACGATGCTGGGAACACTTGCGGAGACCTTACACAACACTAAATAGTACCTAATTCCCAGCACCGTCCCTATTTTGTTGTTTACAGTAAGAACTCTTGTTTCGGTCTGTTATATAATTGATTGACAATTTATTATATCTATATTTACAAATCATAAAAGGAACACTATATACACTGTCGGTAACAATACATATTATTACGAGTATATAGGTAGATAGGTAAGCTCATATCGGCACGCTGGGAATAACCGGCATTACGTCTTCAAATTTAGGGAATACTAGCGTTGCCTAAAAATTACAATTTTATCATGCGATTCCATTCTAAATACACTTCACGCCTTTTAATCCCAAAGCGGGGTAGGCAGAGGCACTTGCTAAAGCAAATGCCCATGGTTCACCAAGCGTATTTAACCAACCCCGATTTCATTCTGTTTAAAGAATAGTATACACCGAGATTTTGATTCTTTAAGTAATTAGACACAAAGACTACAAAACTAGGCAATTGACGAGAAACTCATACATTTTCGCTTCGTAAAGCTTGCTGTCCAAAGTTTCAATGAGATTGACTGTCTAGGGGTTTTACTCAGTAGAAGTTTGACCAACCAGTAGCCGTCCCCATAGCGGCGAAGTGTGCATGAAGGTTTCCAACTCGTAAAAAAAAATGTGATGAATGAAAGTCGATTGACGAAAGAGTTTAATACATCACCCATATAATTTTTTAATTTATATGGGTCGGTTTAATTTATATACGGCCCATTACATCACCCATATAATTTTTTAATTTATATGGGTGATGTAATGGGCCGGGTGAGTACAGGTCGCCCCAGAAGGACATGTACAGACCAGATTGCTGATGTCCTGGCTGAAGGTGGCGTGAAAAGTACTCGAAACCGGAGGTCATGTATGAAAAGATGTATGAATGTAGATGAAGCGACAGGGGTATGTCAGGATCGTGACAAATGGAGATCTATAGTCTCTGCCTACCCCTCTGGGAGACAGGCGTGAAGTGTATCTATGTATGTAAAAATAAGGTAGCTAATGGTAGATTGGGATATATTCTATGGTATTTTAAAACTGTACAACATTACCATAAACAAGTGAAATCCCATTGCAACATAGAACTGTCTACCTAGACACCTCAACCCAGTTTCAAATGTTCATGTTTCAACTTTGTACAAACAAACTTCTCCGATGCGAAAATGCTGATAAAGCATGACTCTTAAAAATATTTGCCCCACCGGCCGACGATATGCAATAATTAAATTCCAATGGAATCATGATGGCACGCCATTCATGTACAAAATCAAATGTCTTGATCTCACAGTTATTGTACTGTGTACCATGACAAAGACAGTACCTAGGTTACAAGTCCGCTCGATTCTAAGACGAGACGTGAGAAATTAACGACACGATATCTTTAAAGAAAATGCTGACATTCTCCTCTGTTTACTCGCCAATGTGGAATTGTTGAATAAGCTTTCGTATGACGTAACTGTGTTATCAGATCGGATCAATAGATATTTGTGTCGAGTGAATTGAGAATTAGGCCTCGTATTTTGTTCAGTTTTACATCACCGCTAGGCTAAAGTTGAATCAAGAATCGAAGCGGTCACGAATTTAGATTTTTTTTTTTATAATCGTCTAGGTGAAAACAATCTTGATTGATGCTTCAATTAATTGAGTGATTTCCGATAGTCTGTGTTTAGTTCAGAGATATTGAAATTATAAACTTTCACTGTTTGTTGTTCTCGGTGCATTATGCTCCGTCTGATCTGAAAATAAAATGAAAGTTTTGTTAGACAAAGGCGAATTTCTGTTCACTCGAGTGTCTTTATTCTATTAGTACCGCAGGTTTTTTTTTTAATTTTATCACCGCCGTCGTCATAAGAAAATTGTTATTATGACCTAGTCCTTTCTAAACTAAGAATATTTTTTGCAATTTCCGTTGCAATAAGAGTTAGCTAAAGAATAAGCACAACAAAACAAAAAAAAGATAATTTGGTCCAACCCTCCTCGAGTAGGTAATGTTAAGCAACACATTTGGCGTTTAATTTTTATGTTAGTCAATGCAGATACCCTATTATTTAAATACCTACACTAAATACCGGATAAGAAGCCTAAGGCCGGTAAATAATTTATTGTGTGGGTAGGAACAAGGGCTACGTAATAATTCCGAACATTCTACCTATTTGATACCCGGTATTAACTTTTAAACATTTTGCTATTATTACTACTGGGTCCCACTGCAGGAAAATGGCCTCTCTTCCCTTATTATCGTGTATATATATATCTAAGTAATCTACCAGATTTTAAGAAAATTATTTTAAAGGTTTTCAGCTCCTTTCCGATTCTTCTGACCACCCACAAATGGAATTAATTCCGAATCGGAGATATTGCATTAATTTTAAGCTTGTAAGCTTGTAAGTTTCGTGCGTTACTCACGCTTGTTTCGCGTCGTCTACCGCCAACGTTCATACCACGTTGAAAACACCGGTTCTCGTCCGATCACCGAAGTTAAGCAACGTCGGGCGCGGTCAGTACTTGGATGGGTGACCGCCTGGGAACACCGCGTAACGTTGGCTTTTTGCTGCTTTTTACAGAATTTTCTTTAGATACCTTTTATATGCTTTATTGTTGCCTGAACCGCCATTTTAAATGTATATGTAATATTAGACTACTGTTTATTTATAGCGTCATAAAGTTCATACGCCTAACTAATTTGTCAATTTCGCGAGGCCTGTCGCCAACGTTCATACCACGTTGAAAACACCGGTTCTCGTCCGATCACCGAAGTTAAGCAACGTCGGGCGCGGTCAGTACTTGGATGGGTGACCGCCTGGGAACACCGCGTAACGTTGGCTTTTTGCTGCTTTTTAATTATCTGACTGTCTTTCTAATGCAATTTAATGTACCTACTCTCTCATAATATACAGATTTTATAAAACATACGATATTTGGGGCGTTTAGTACAAGATCCATTTGTTGACAAATTTTTGTTACGGATGGGTTTAATTATGACAGAAAATTACAATTATAAAATATAAATCTCTTCAAATTATAGTCTCAGTACAGATACATCGGGGAAGTATTGTGGTCAGTTTAGTATAGACTTCTTGAAGTAACACGTGTACGTGACGTCACAAGTGGAAACATATTTTTGTTAGTTTCGCACTGTCTGTCGCCAACGTTCATACCACGTTGAAAACACCGGTTCTCGTCCGATCACCGAAGTTAAGCAACGTCGGGCGCGGTCAGTACTTGGATGGGTGACCGCCTGGGAACACCGCGTAACGTTGGCTTTTTGCTGTTTTTTACGATTTTTTTACTTTTTATGGAATACTATAAAACACGTTACAGTACATTTTCTTAGTAGGTAAACTTATAATTTTATTAAAGGGCTCTAGTAGATATTTGGCCTATGAAAGTGTTTTTCTATGTTATAATATGTTATGGGTGATCCAGTAATTTGAATATTGTCTCACTGCAGACTTTTTTGGTTTATATTAGGTACATTGAATTTCTTTCTGAACGTAATAATCAATGTAAGCTAAAATGGTAATGTTTATTGACTTTAGTTTAATAGTTACGGACCATAATTACGTTTTTGTGAAGCTGGCTGCCTGTGATATATGGTTGCATGTTTTTCCTTAGCGTGAATGTATTTTAAACGGTAATTATAGGAAGCGAGAATTTCAATTTCGCTTTGTTATTATAATTATTGCGTAATTCTCTTCAATGATCTGCGATCATGAAGCTAGTTCTTAATTCGCTAATGAGTTGCTATCTGATGTTTCACTTTCGTTTCGACTCAATCGTAAAAAGGCTATTGGCATAATTCTTATTTAACCTATTCATGCTCGGTGTTGTTCAATATGTAAACAACAGACGCGGTCGCTTTTATAATTGGCTGAGGTTTGGATATTACGCTTTGAACTTCCTACCTAAAAAAAAAAACATTTCTATGCCATTCAAATCAAATGTATTGACCACTCATTGTTCCATGCAAACATTTCACAAATGCCTTGTGCTTCAAATGTTAACGATTTAGCAAATCTACTATAGAAAAATAAGTCGGGTTTTCCTCCCTGACGCTATAACTCCAGAACGCACGAACCGATTTCCACGGTTTTGCATTCGTTGGAAAGGTATCAGGCTCTGTAAGGTTTATAGCAAAGAAAATTTAAGAAAAATTTCAACAGAAAAGCGGGAAAACGAAACGAAGCCATCTGGTGGCGAAACGGAGTTCGCCGTGTTTGCTAGTGGGGTATATATTTTCATAGAACTGTCAAATGTTATCCCTTCAAATGATATCATATGGTGTCTAGAATACGGTACATTTAATTGGGACTGCGGCAAATATTCATCACCAGCCACATGACCTCCACTGCTCCCCCAATCATTTTCATTATAATTTGGGGGGAAAAGCCAATAATCGCCACGCTTGGCAGGCGGGTTGGCGATCCCAGTGGTGTTATAGTTTAACTCACAGAGAGTGCTGCTGCCCGAGAGTTTCCTCGGTCGCCTCTTACGACCCCCAAGACGGGAAAAGTTGGGTTGGGGCGGTAACATGACACATGTATTCTATTCGCCGCGGCATTGGACCTAATCAATTATATTTTTCCACATTGTTTCTAGTTGGGTACCTACTCCCACTCCACAAACTAAGGAAATTGTGGAATAAAAATGTGCGAACATACATGTGTATTTATTATTGGTATTGTTTGTTGCAGTGAGCGAGTGACTCTCACCAGTCATCGTAACCTGAGCCCTACGGAGATTGAGGCAAATAGGTCCCAGAGCGAGGACGCGGTCGGGACCATCCGCACAGAAGAGTACAAACGTGACCTTGCAGAGTTCCAAGCGAGAAGGCTCTCCGGCACACGAGAGCTGCCAGCTTTACCCGACACCCCGGTCAAGAAGAGATGTGGCCGCCATTCCTTGCCAGCCTCCTGCACAGACTGCACCAGTGACCACGACAAAACGTTCAACATCGAGAAAAAATCCGCCAACAAATACAAGAAGAAAACTCACAAACGCACCAAAAGCGCTTCAGAAAACAATGATTGCCTCCCGAATATACAGTTCCTTTTTCAAAACCAAGTATTCATGCCCGGTAACGTGTTCGAGCATGCGAACTACTCGGAGCCGTGCAAAAATAAGCGTTATTCCCGCGTCAATAAGCTCGAGCGGCAAAGTTACACACGGCGGTACATTGATTACGAAGAAAGGGAAGATGAGGTAGATACGCCAACTCCACTTCTTTATAAGAACAATTCATTGCCATTTGACGTTGGGAACTTTCTAGAAGGGGGTACAAGTGGCGACGACGAGGCTGCTAAATACGCGGAAGTGGTAGCGCCATCTAGTCAGAGCTCCACGGACGATGTAAACAATGACACTTGCGGTGCGAAGCTGCTGGAAGTAATGGACGAACTGAAGAGTTTCGACCAATGGGCTGACCAACAGTTGAAGGTGCATTCAGCTAACTCTAGTAAGATTGAGGACAAGGTACGTGTACTACTTACAGATTCAATTAATATTATGTACCTAACCTAGTACTTGGTGTTATTTCGTACTTACTCTAAAACTGCAGAGTATTTCGGTGTGACAGGGTCCAGCCCATTCAGGAATTTCTCATATTACTAGTGGTCTAAGCAAGTGCCTCTGCCTACCCCGCTTTGGGATTAAAAGGCGTGAAGTGTATTTTTTTTACTATTAGTCAGGTTAGTCAAATCAGTTTGACAAAATAGTTTGACTACGTGGAAGAAGGGGAAATTAAATAAGGAGGGGAGACCTATGACCCGCAGTGGACGACAGTGAGCTGACATGACGATGATGGTGATAATGAATATACTTTTGCATACATTACATACAGGATGGTGGTTAAACTCTCGTTCAATGTGTTTAGAATCCTATATATTTTATTTCCGATTCAGAGCGACAGGAGCGCCTATGGACTGCCAGTTGTGTCTTCAAGTGACTTGGACGTCACCATTGATCGCACAAAGACCTGGAGCTTTGGCACCTGGGGCGTTGTCCCTGTGCAGATGAAAAAGTTGACCGGCATTACATTGGAGCACGTAAAGAAGCAAAACACTGAGATCAACGTTTTGAGGCAAGAATCACAATGTTTTATGCTAAAAAACTGCACGTAAAGGCCTAGATTGGCCTTTACGTGCAGTTTCAATCTGTGTAGCAAGCATGTTGTATTTACATGTAGCGACGTATTCACATGGAAAATTAAGGAGGGTCCTTAGAGTCTGTATGTGGTTGTTGCGCGATTGCACGCCACCGCGGGCGCCAGCGAAACGTTGGGTTGGGGCCTGTGCTTAAATAGTTTTAAATACTGCTGAATGTAGACCAAGCAAGACAGCGGTGTCAGGGTCGTAGCAGGTCTATTGTCTCTGCCTACCCATTTAGAAGACAGGCGTGAACTATGTATAAACTAAAATGATAGTGGCTAAGCTGGCCTTGTTTATCGATTGGCAGATTGTTTGCTAATATGCATATGTTTGGGCATATGAAGAGAATGGATGAAAGTCCATTGACGAAAGGGATTTATATGGATGATGTATTGGGCCGGGTGGGTAGAGGTCGCCTCAGAAGGACATACATCGACCAGATTGGTGATGTCCTGACGGAAGGTGGCGTGAATAGTACTTGAGGTTACGTATGAAAAGACGTATAAATGTAGATGAAGCGAAAGGGGTATGTCAGTACCGTGACAAATGGAGTTATGTAGTCTCTGCCTACCCCTCTGGGAGACAGGCGTGAAGTGTATGTATGTATACAATGTATGCGTATGTCATTACATTGTCTAAAGTGTACAAAATGTTCATCTCTATTGACAGGAAGTGTCGTCATCCAAATGTCATCCTTCTAATGGCGGTGTATCCGGTTCAAGACAGCCTGTACCTTGTCTGTGAAAGTTGCGTCGACTCACTGTTTGGAATACTCCATATTCAGGTAATATTATGAGTGAAAAAAAAACGAGTTAGGTTTTTTTTACCTCCTTGCCACTTCAGAGGCCTAGTTAAATAGCCACCATCTAAATGTGATTGGAAAAGCACAACAACGCGACGAAACCCGCACACTACACCGTGTGTGAACCCTGTAACGGCGATGGGCTCACCCCCAGTCACGTTGGGTTAAATGCGCTCAGTGAACCGTGGACATTTGCTTAGTAT
>SJJU01007523.1:0-10933 GCA_012932125.1 Conopomorpha cramerella
AAGTTTCATAAAAATCGGTTCAGTACTTTTTGCGTGAAAGAAGGACAAACATCCATCCAGACATCCATCAAAAGATGGTACCTATTGTAAATTCTATTAGGTATGATTTTTCAAGTTGTACTTCACTTACGTTTCCGCTACACTATTAGGTTTTACCTGTTATGTTGATGTAAGCTGTTTACATAAATAAATTAAAATAAAACTTTCGCATTTATAATATGAGTAGGATTCTGAAACCCCGAAATGACATTGTTGGTACTCATTCACTTCACGGCGTGAACGGTCCCTACAGTCCCGCGGGGACCGGCGACGAAACGTTAGAACTCCTGCGAAAAACCCGACACGGCCATTAAAATAATGAATAAGTTGCCTCTGGATTCAGGCAAAGCACCATTTTGCGTTATAATGCTTAATTCAATTAGCCATTTCCGGCACAAAACTGCGCACGTTATCTGATCCTTTAGTTAAATAAACTTCATAAACGTAGAGCCCACGCCAAAGAAACGCAATGTATAGTGCGCCAATAGAAACATGGGAGCAATTAGGCCGGCCGCACGCCGCACGGCGTTGTCGCAGTGTGCGGTCGGCCTACGGCTTCGGCTGATTTACTAAGGTGCGTCGTTTTGTGGAAATTAGGCTGAATTGTGGTGGTGGCGTGGTCTGCCTCGCTGCCACTGATTGCAGTTTGATTTCAGCTTCAGTATTTGTCGTGCTTCACTCCCACCCACGAGAGCGCACGCCGGCGCGCCCCGGGGACTGGTGTTGCGTGAATCACTCACAACTTTATCAACTCTAATACGAGTATATTCTATGGACGTTAATGTCAGCCACCATCCAAAGCTATAATAAGTTAACGAAATATTGTGTTCGGCCGAAAATTTTCTTATTCATAGGTAGACATTATACGATACGTTTTGATCTCAGTTTTACCACAGTCATGATTTTGATTGATGGATTTCCTATCGTCTAATATAGTGAATGATGTTTGAATTAGTATTAGTAGTCATTCCATAAATCATGACTGATGGAATTGAATGACGCTTGCATGAGCGTTTAATGTCTGCCATACACTGTATATTTGTACAGTATTTTCTACTTGGAATATTCAAATACTTATTTAAGATGCGGATATTATTTTAATACCTCTTAAGTCAGCGGCCAGTCGGTGGTCCAGTTGGTCGGATACTTGACTTGTAACCGGGTGGTCGCGGGTTCGAGTCTGGGTACTGGACGTGTACCAATGGGACTCTTTTTCAGAGCCTATGTACGCAACGCAACGCTCGTACGGTGAAGGACAACATCGTGATGAAACCCGCACACCACGAGGTGTGTGAACCCTATAACGGCGATGGGCTCACCCCCTGTTACGTTGGGTTAAATACGCTCGGTGAACCGTGGGTACTTGCTTTAGCAAGTGCCTCTGCCTACCCCTCTTTGGGATTAAAGGCGTGAAGTGTATTTATTTTTTATTTATTTTAACGGCGATGGGCACACTCCCTGTAACGTTGGGTTAAATACGCTTGGTGAACCGTGGACATTTGCTTTAGCAAGTGCCTCTGCCTACCCCGTTTTGGGATTAAAAGACGTGAAGTGTGCTTATTTTATTTTATTTTTACCTCTTAAGTACATCTGTCTGTCGAATACTTTTCTTCAATAAATTCAAGCTAGATAAAGGCTGAGTACAGTAAAAAGTTGTGCCACTTCTTTAAACTAACTTGTCTGACCAACGCCGTAATCCCGGTGAATAAAGCTCCGGGCGCTGATGAAAGCTGCGATCCCGGTAATAAACTTGACATAAAAAGTCAAACTAAACCTACTTTTTAATCCACACACTACCCAGTAAGGCGAGCTTTTGGAAAATGAGCACTATAATGAAGGCACCAAGATTCGAAATACTCCAGATATGGTAGTTTGCGTCCGAAAGCACTATGTTAAAGCTTTGTAGGCTGTGGGAGCTCCCGGGGGTTGATCCTACTATGTTTTTTACTGTAAAAAAATAACATTCGAAGATTCGGTTTGATTTGTTAGCTGCACTGCTGGCAGGGTTTGTATTTCTCACATTTCGTATTCGTTTTTAGGCAATTTCCGGGAACTTGTGTCGAGTAGGTCCAGCTGGACCAAGGTTGTAAGTGTAGTTACTAGCAAAGGTCAAACTATTGATTTACAAATTGTTAAATTGTCTTACGATTAAAGACATTCCCGTACTAAGGGGTATTACGTTAGTACGTCAACAAAAATAAGTTCTATTCTGCTATGTATTTAAAGATAAAAATCGACTGTATAATTTGTAACTAAAGGGGTATTTCCACCGACCGGACGGCACGGCGCAGGAGAAAAACGGATTTTTTAATCTTGCGGAATACCGCCGGATGCGGCCTATAATACGGGCCGGAAATAGACTTTGAACATCCTATATAAGATACATTTTTGTTTAAAGATTCAAAAATCCGTTTCTGTCCGGTGCCGTGCCGTCCGGTCGGTGGAAATACCCCGTTAGTTACAAATTATACAGTCCATTTTTATCTTTAAATACATAGCAGAATAGAACTTATTTTTGTTGACGTCGGGACAATCAAACTATATGTGCCATCGGATTACGAGAGTGGAAATAGCAGAGGTCGATGACCCGCGGTGGCGGCGGCGTCGGCGGCGGGAGCGCGCGATTTTCAATACAACATGGCTCTGATTACCTATTGATTCCGCTGCTGGGGTACATTAGTGTGATTCCCTAATGGCTTCCAGGACAAACTGACAATTAGATGATAGTAGAAGATTGGATTGATCTCGGCACACTGGAAACTAAAGTGTTAATTCTTTTGACCTAATTGTTCAGAGAACTCTTGAGAAAACTATATTTTAACTCAGTGAACAAGCGTTTGACCACCATGATGTTAAGCAGCAATGTGGTCTACGATGGAGCACACTTGTTAATTAGGTACCTATTCACCCCTGTGACTTGAAGACCTTCAGACTGTACTGCGCAGGTAACACAGACTCCGGCAAGTCATTCCGTATCCTGGCGGTTCGCACTATGAACGACTTTGTTCCTTTTTCTTTTCTGATTGCTGAAAAGCTTTTAAGCTTAAATCTTTTGAATTATCCACGATATCAAACGATATTTAAAGCTTAATTCACTCAATCCGTTCTTCCAATTAATGTTTTTTTTGCGCTGCTAGGAATTTGATTGAGGTTCAGCGCATGCACTTTGGTGGAACCAATGTCTTGTTTAGCCGAAAACAGATCACAGTGGCGTGCAATTGGAGAGGCCTTTGTCCAGTAGTGGACAAGTATGGGCTGATGATGATCATGAATGTTTTGTTTAGGACGCCCTGACTAGTGCGCAAGTGCCTACCTAGCTACCTACATATCTAGATACATATCGTTGTTATGTATAGTAGTTGTGAGATGAAAGTATTATTAGATTTTTGACATTCGTTAAAATGTAGCTGCAGTCCAACAAGGGTATTGTGACGCGTAAGTGCTGGATATTTAGTGTGATTTCTCCATTCCTGGATTTCTTCTTTTCTTGGTTTGTTTTAGATTGTTTAAAGTTAAACTTTTATTACATCGTCTTAAACTTTTTCGTCTGTGTGTTGCATGTCGTGACTTTTGTTTATGCTTGCGTTATACTAAAAAGAAACATTTTGCATCAAAACAAGATTAGGTGGGCTTAAGTTCGGTACCAAAGTATTTGTCACGAGCCTAAATATCCTTTATTTATTTATTCATTTAATACTTTATTGCAACATAAATGTACAAAAGGCGGACTTAATACTAATGTATTATCTACCAGTCGACACCCCACAGCATGGGAAAGAGTAGTTGCGGGTCAGTATTAATATAACAATAGGACTTGGTATAGATAGTAACATAACACTTGTATACAACCATAGGTACAACACTATTACATTAATTTTATTAATAATAAAAGCATGTTAAGTATGAATCCTTGTTGTTGTATGACTATGTTGTTGCAATCTACAGCAGTAGAAGAGACTGTTATGTTTTCAAACAACTCTTTCGCTCACAAACGAAAAGCAATTGACTGTTTCGATCCCCAATGATTTCCAATTCGGGAGAGTGGCAACTCCATCCGCTCAGCCACTGCAGGGACGCGCTCTCTCCCGGGGCTCGGCTAGAGACGGATGACGTAGTTTGGATAATGGCCTCGTCTCGAACTATTGCAATATATTCTTCACTGAGAGGTATTGGAAGTTGGCGAATTTTGGCCGGTGTTGGAGCCAAAAAGCTTTTGTGAACAAACTTTTAGCGTGAAAGCTATTGACGTGCGAAATTCAAGTTTTGACGCCGCTCGCTATTGAATATATACGAGACTGTACACGCGGATTACGAAGATATCCGGCTCTGTTCATGTTCAACAGTTCTGTGCGGGAAATTAAAAAGTAACGGTGAAGGCACTTAGATGTAAGTCCTGACGAACTGAAAAGATGCCAGTTTCTTCCCGGTTCTTCTGGCCATGGGCTCACCCCCTGTCACGTTGGGTTAAATACGCTTGGTGAACCATGGGTACTTGCTTTAGCAAGTGCCTCTGCCTACCCTTCTTTGGGATTAAAGGCGTGAAGTGTATTTATTTATTCTTCTGACCAGTAAAAGAAATTAATGCGAACAAGGTTTGTGTTATTCTACTGTATATCTGCATGCAATAGCACTTATAATGATGAATAAATAAATAAAGTGATTTGATTTGATTTGATACATTCTCAAAAAATATTTGCCCTTTATTTCGCACTGTCGTATATTTCCATCGAAAATGCAACCACTAGACATCGTATGGGTGCCTAACTATTTCGTCAAAAGAATATATCCTAGTTGAAGCGTAATGCAGCGCTCACCGCCCAATGACGAGCGCCCGCGGCTTCAGTGAATGTCATACGACTACAAATGAACCAGTCATCACTTGGTATTTAACACCCACACCCATATCCGACTTCATGTGTTTTGTTTTGATGTAAAATTATTGCAAATTTTACATTAAGAGGTATGTTCGATGTATTGTCTACAGGGTGGCTTATTTTCATTCATTCATGCGATTTTCATAACCGGAAAAACTACACACATCAAAATTTTCTAGGGATCAAGTACATTTTAGAAGATTGCAATCAAGAATATATTTTACAAAAACTTAATTCATTCATAAGTTGTTCAAAATGTGGTGATAAGTCATTGAAACAGGCCTGGGGAATTAGGTAGGAGACCAATCCAGATTAGATTTGATTTAAATAAATTAGATTTTTTTAGAGCTAAAAATGTTCTTGATCCCTAGACACTTGTGATGTGTGTAATAGCAACAAAACTTAACATGTACTAGTGTCTAATTTAGTAGGTGTTGTGGATATTTAAGTTGAAATTCCCGCCACCGAGCCGCACAGGCGAAGCTGTAAAGTGCTTCAAAAATTATTTTTTTTTTTTGCTTTACATACATGACAGCAGGTATAAATATTTTTTGCCAAAACTCTGATATTCCATCGCCAGCAGACGCAGCATTGTCCGTCAATGATTGTACCTACATTTTGGCCACCGAACGAGGTATAAATCTCAACACATATTGATTCAGAACTCCCATACAAAGGAATTGATTGGAACCGCGGCGGCCGCTCAATCATCTTTCCATCGGATGTCATTTACAATGTAATTTCGTATATTATTACCTGTTATATAAAAAAGAAATACTCGACTAGTACCCCTTAGTAAATAAACGCATTGTAATTTGAACCAAAATTACTACAGGTCTTTAGATACTGGTTGTTCCTTGCTAGACATACAACTGACAAGATATGTTGAGCCTGCTATAATTTCGAACAGTTAGGTTATATTTACACTGTAAACCCCTTACCAATAAACGTCACTTATACAACGGTTATTACAGGTCTACTTGAACTGGTTATTCCGTATTTGACATACAACTGACAAGTTAAGTTGAGCTTTGTGTATCTTCGAAATAGCAATTCCGCCATTATTAGTAAGGCCCTATATTTACATAGGGTATACTTACACTGTTCATTATTGACAGGGGCCTTATTTTGTTATTTTATTCATGTTAAGGACAGTTAACAAGGCACACACGTATACTCACATACTATATTGAGCATTATAGTTATGCAATGTAACATGTTACAAATAAATAAATACAAAATACAAATACAATGTTTATTGCGTTCTAAGTGTACAGTAAGGTTCTTATAATATAGGTTTAGTTACAACTTAGAAGTCATTTTCTGACATTGCAAAGTTTAAGGTACCTAGTAGAAGCTGCAGACAGGCATCTCTTCAGGTCCATGTCTGCAGCATCAACCAGCCACCCACTTAGTGAGAACTTACTTTTTATTAGGAACTTTGAATATTTATATTACTAGGTATATATCTTATTTAAGTATTTGGAAGTAGCTTAACCAAGTAGACAATAAAAAACATAACAACTTTTAAATAATGTTTAACAATGTTTCCCTAC
Source organism: Conopomorpha cramerella (assembly GCA_012932125.1). Classification (NCBI taxonomy): domain Eukaryota; kingdom Metazoa; phylum Arthropoda; class Insecta; order Lepidoptera; family Gracillariidae; genus Conopomorpha; species Conopomorpha cramerella. The sequence continues at coordinate 6,470 of SJJU01007523.1, forward strand.
TTATAGCCTACCACTAATATTTTAATACTAAGTAAGTAGATAAGATAGTAAACAAGAAAGAAAATTTACCAACAAAATCAATACATAGGTACAGTAGTTTGACAATGGTACACATTATATAGTACAATAGTAAACAATTTAATAAAAAAAAACATGGAATGGCGGATAAAGCAAGAATTTCATTTCGCAGTACCGAGATGTCGGTATTGAAATATCTATATCTAAAGATATTCATATTTTGTTATACTATGTATCGGCCTTAAAAAATAACATTACATTACATACCATTACATCTCTTTCGTCAATCGACTTTCATCAATTCTCTCCATATGTCCAAATCCACCGCATGCCCTTTTCAATCTTGGTCACTACATCTTATTTTCAGTATGCCTCTAAAAAGGAACAGACAAAGGAACTTATAAAGTATATTATGCCCAGATCTGTCAGTAAAAACTGATTTATACGGCTCGATTATCTTCCAGACTATAAGAAAATTGTTGCAGTTTTCTTGGCTCGTATGAACTTTCATGTCATGTTATTATACATACATTTCTATGTAAATCACGTCCGTTATCCAGGAATAGAAAATAATTACGGTTACGTACGTAATTGCTCTTAGATTTACCCGAAACAAATAAATAAATACACTTCACGCCTTTTAATCCCAAAGCGGCAGAGGTAGTAGACGGGTAGGCAGAGACACTAGCTGTGCGGGTTTCATCACGATGTTGTCCTTCACCGTACTAGCGTTGCATTGCGTACGTAAGCTCTGAAAAAGAGTCCCATTGGTACGCGTCCAGTAGCCGTACTCGAACCCGCGAACTCCCGAAAAAAAGAGCAGTCTAAATGGTCCTTAACCAGATCGATCGTCAAATCCATATAAATTCAGCGCTGGTAGTCGACGCTTACAGTATTCTATACAATATCTAGATCAACGCTAGTTAACAGCTTTCTTACTGAATACAATCTAAGACACAACATTCTACACTAATATCAAACTGTCAAGAAGTGCTCGAAATCAGATATAAACACCACATACATTGGAATTCCGACGTGATTCAGGCATTAATAAGCAATCTATTCATAAATCCTCCCGTTCCTTAAGATAGTGACATCTTTATTCTGGGTGATACTTTTCTGGAAGAAGACAGCTTCAGTACATATATACACTTTACGCCTGTCTCCCAGAGGAGTAGCAGAGTCTACAGATCTCTATTTGTCACGGTCCTGGCATATCCCTTCTACCTCGCTTCATCTACATTCATACATATTTCGTTTCTAGTACTTTTCACACCACCTTCCGCCAAGACATTAGTAATCTTGTCGATGAATATCCTTCTGCGGCGACCTCTACTCACTCGACCCATTACATCACATAAATCTTTTTCGTCAATCGACTTTCATCCATTCTCTGCATATGCCCAAACCACCGAAGCATGCCCTTTTCAATCTTGGTCACTACATCTTCTTTTCAGTATGCCTCTAAAAAGGAACAGACAAAGGAACTAGTACACTAGTCCTGGTATCCTGGTATAGATCCTTAGATCTATGTGCAGTTAAAGGTTGACGTCTTGGGATTCGAAGTGTGAAAGGATTTTGGAAATCCAACACTTTACACGTTCATCTTACTGTAAATTCAACATTATGTGCATTTTTTTAGGCAATGGGACTGTTGTCACAACTACCAAACTTCTTTTTTAAAAAAAAACGCGCAGACATTATAAATAGTTTAAAAAGGTGAGCTGAATGCTTGTCTTTGGTTAATTTCGCGCCATAATATCCGGTTTAAACTATTAATGTACGAATACCCAACTGCTCTTGTAAGACATACGATCATCCCAACCACGATTATTATTTACATTAGTTTCTGTAACATATTGCCGATGTGCCTGTACCTAAAATAAAAATTGTCCTACACAATGTATTTACAATAAAAAAAACATCAAAGTATTAGTAGTGTAAAAGAAATGTTAGTTAATATCGCCCCTACCTACGTACGTTTTCTCGTGTGGAAAGAAAAAAAAAACAAAGACGACAATTCTATTTTCATTCGAATATCGAATAACAAAGCTGTGTATTGTTGCAGGTGCGTCGCATCCGTTGTCATGGTGACACGGCGGCGGCATGAGCCCGGACTAGTGTTGTGACGCGCGCGAGTGTCCCGATATCGATACTATGTCGCGAGTGTTGCTAGCGCTGCTGCCGGCGCTGGCGGCGGCCGCGGTGTTGCCAGGCGACCTGGACTCATGCAACCCGGACAAACTGACCGTGTACCGGATGGTGCTGCACACGTATTGGACGAGGGAGAAGTTCCCTAAACACTATCCGGATTGGCGACCGCCGGCACAGTGGTCCAAAGTTTATGGTGAGTACTCTATAATAATTTAATCATTTATTGGAGCAACAAGAACTCGATAGTGTTCGTAGCTACATAAATATGATTCTTAAGGCTATTGTTAGTTACTTAGTTATATTACAATTTACGTATTATTTACATAATGTATTGTATGTAAGATGTACCTTACAGCATGGTCCATGTACATAAAATCGAAGCAATCAGCAATCATCTTCAGAATCTTGTTGGAGCTAGCCTGTACACGGCGCATCTATATTGTGATATTGAAAGTAGCGTTTAACTCAATTGAAATGTTCTTGGGAGAGGAGCAACGGAGCGAGGCAATTATTCTAATTATCATTATGTGTATGTGTATTAATAATTATGTGTGGAAAAACCAATGAAAGAAATTTCACGAAATCAATTGATTTATAACCTGACTTACTGTCAACTGAATATGTACGTCTGTAAACGCTAGTCTACTTCAAATATAATTTTACCTTGGGTTAAATACACTTGGTAAACCGTGGTAATTTGCTTAGCAAGTGCCTCTGCCTACCCCGCTTTAGGATTAAAATGCGTGAAGTGTATTTTATGTTGATTGCACAACATCCAGAAAACGACACCGCGTCTTTCAACTTTATTTTTCATTCATTAATTCTTCGAGGAGCGACCGGAGGTGTTTATAATTAGTGGATGAAATAAATCTGTCGCGGCGTCGCTGTCGATCATGACACCCGCCGTATTCTCGTCATAAAATACGTAGCAGAAGAATCAACACACAGTTTGTTAATAAAAATATAGGTATTTACGTGCCATAAATTTTCATTTAGTAGTTTTATATCTTACTAGCAAACCCGGTGAACTCCGTTTCGCCACCAGATGGGTTCGTTTCGTTTACCCGCTTTTCTGTTGAAATTTTCCTGAATTTTCTTTGCTATAAACCTCACGGAGCCCGAGACCTTTCCAAAGAATGCAATACCGTGGAAATCGGTTCGTGCGTTCCGGAGTTATAGCGTCAGGGAGGAAAGCCCGACTTATTTTTATATCGTAGATTAAAATTTATTATAACGACTTTATAGTTCATGAACAATTAATGAGGATCGGAGCAAAATTATTTTTGTTCCAGTTAGACTAGGCTTCAATATATGAGCTGTATATTGTTATATTATGGAGTTTGAGATTAATGCGTATTTCAACATCATCATCATCAGCTACATAAAGTCCACTTTTGGACGAGAGCCTCTTGTAATGATTTTCATCATTTGGAGGGAAATTCCAATAATCGCCACGCTTTGCAGGCGGGTTGGCAATCGCAATGGTATTATAGTTTAACTCACAGACAACCCTGTGGCCGTCCTCTGGAGAGTTGCCTCGGTCGCCTCGCCGCTACCCCCTAGACGGGAAAAGCTGGGCGACACATGTATTCTATTCACATGTGTCAATGCCATATGAATGCCATAATATCTTAATATTCATTTGAATAGCTCATAGGCTTAAAACTTTGCTTATTATTATTAACTGACATAGACTTGAAGTACTTTTTGTAGGCGTTTAACATTCGTTTCATAAATAAGCAATAGCTATAAATAGCTTGCATTTGTCCTTACACTTCACGCCTTTTAATCCCAAAGCGGGCTGAATAAGCACATGCCCACGGTTCACCAAGTGTATTTAATCCAACGTGACAGGGGGTGAGCCCATCGCCGTTAGAGGGTTCACACGCCTTGTGGTGTGCGGATTTCATCACGATGTTGTCCTTCACCGTACGAGCGTTCCGTTGCGTACATAGGCTCTGAAAAGGAGTCTCATTGGTACACATCCAGCCGGACGCGAACCCGCGACCTCCCGGTTAAAAGTCAAGTATCCGACCAACTGGACTACAGACGCTCTTGTCCTTATAGGTATTAATGCTAACATTGTCTTATAATATTTCATAAATATCGTTTTTCTTTATATGATGTGATAGATGATGCTATAGATAATGATGCATGAGAGGCGTGTCAGGATCCTGGGTGGAGATCTATTGTCACTGCCTACCTACATTTCTAGGATATTTACACCCAAGATATGTATACTACGATATGTATACATACTAGTGGCGAAGCTAGGAGGTAAGCCGGTAGTGA
>SJJU01007523.1:12227-27879 GCA_012932125.1 Conopomorpha cramerella
ATTTACATAGGGACAGACAGAGGGAGGCGACTACGTATTTTAAAGTGAACCTTTTATTATATCGTCTCAAACTTATTCGTGTGTGTGTTGCATGTCGCGTGACGGTCGGCCGCGGAGTAGGGATAAATTGAAAGGCGTTAAATAAAATCAAGCGCTTTTTAAAAAATATATGGAATATTCTTCCAATTTTTTTTTTGTTAAATGTCTATAATGTGAAAAAAAGTTTCACTTTTACCGTGGTTTCGTCAAACCACACAACTTTTTTATTATGCATTGATTGATATTAATGTCTATACAATATGCACGGTTTATCTAAAACTGAATCATAATAATCAAAGCTTTAATAATTAATCTTCAGCGTCCGGGAATAGTGTCCCTGCGGCAGTCACGCCACGACGGCGGCCTAAGCGCTATTGGCAGCGCGCCACGGAATGTCAAAATAGACACGCATTATCGAGTAAACGCTCCTAAGGGGATTCACATCACTACGGTGTATAGAGATGACATGTAGAGAGAGGAAAATGTTATCGTTCACTGAATCACACTTTATTACATTTGGAATAAGAGCAATAATGAGATCTGATATAATAATAATGTGTTGTTTTCCTTATCGTAATGATAGTGTTTCATTGTGCATTTTAATGTAACAACTTGTCACGTGGTAGGGTGGGGAAATTGTCGAAATGTTATACATGTAATAGTAGTTATCAGTGATTGTAAGGGGTTCTACTAACAACTCACGAGCCCACGTGAACCTCATATACACGTGGTGGCCTGCTGAATAACGAACGAGGGTGTACGGTCCAAACGCCCTCATGACAGACACAATGGCCCCTAGTTGAATGGCAGGAGGTGGCCGAAAATTGAGAGCTGTGGGAAAACAAACCAGGCTGTCAAAAAAAGGAATAGTTATTGTTGTTAATCTCCCGGGACATTTTACTCGACGGTCTCTTGACTATATAGGGACTTACGTCACACAGGTTAAATACATAGCATCATCTGCCACGTGACATCCATCCTGCTGGACGAGGGCCTTCTGCAATTATTTTTCCATTCAGATCATTGGGGGGGAGGGTGCCAATAATTGCCAAGCTTGGCAGGCGGGTTGGCGATCACAGTAGTTTGGGTTTTAACTCACAGAGAGCGCTGCTGCCCATCCTCTGGAGAGATACCTCGGTCGCCTCTTATGACGGTAAAAGTTGAGCTGGAGTGGTGGCACATGTATTCTATTCGCCACCAAACACGGCTATTAAGTATATATAAATACTTAGCCCTCTAATGTAATTCAAGTGTTCCTATTTAACACAGTGAATACAAGAACGGGATAGCGGGATATACATGACAAGATGTAAACATTACGTAGAACACATAAATAAGGTCTGTATTGGCTGTTCGCTTGTCACGCTTCCGGCTACAGAGCAGAAACCGCACTTAAAATTATGTTAATGATGTAAACACAGTGTATTCTCCATTGCTATCACGCAAGAGGCAGGCAATGTTTAATTTATGCCAAGCAGTTTGCTTATCTGAGACGCGCTCGCATGACGCCGCGCCGCTCTACGCCGCCGCCCCACTCGGGACTAGGCGGGGCGGTGGCGGCGGCGTGGCGGCGGCGTGGCGGTGGGCTCATCTCCCGGCTTGATTATTCATTGCTTGCTCCCGGACACACGCTGCATGAACAAGTGGAGTCACAAGACATATACAGTCAACACCAAGTCTTATATTATTCATAATAACTTAATTTTTTTTTAACAAAAACAGTACTTTTTGTTGAAAATTAAAACAGATGCTGAACTCAACATTTTAGTTTACTTTACTTTTAATCCCAAAGCGGGGCAGGCAGAGGTATTTTAACCAAAGTGACAGGCGATGAGCCCATGTCCGTTACAGGGATCACACACCTTGTGGTGTGCGGGTTTCATCATGATTTGTGTATTATTTCACCGTACGAGCGTTACGTTGCGTACACAGCAAAGCAAAGTAATATCAATTGTTTCAAAGATATTTTATATTGTTGCATCGAACAAGACAACAAGAAATGTAAAGAACATTACAAACGTTTTATTTTATCCCATGTTGTCGCGTCTCCATTCATCGAGTCCATCAATTAATAAAAAAGTAACATCAGCGATGGTGTCCCGATAGCGCGGCGCCGCGGCCGAGACACGACGTTAAACCGCTCTGTGACGTACAAAAACACCGCAATCCCATGCAATTAACGAATCGACGAAATTTTATCTCTTTAACGATTGATTGATGACGGTAATAGGGCATTTTAAACGGTACAAATTACCGTGCAGATACCGTGTGCGGGGGATCGCGTCCGTCCGTCGGCATTACCCTCCCGCGACCTGGACACCGCCGCGTCGCCACTAGCCCACTCTCTGGACCATTCTATACACTGCTCTTGATACAAATAAGACCTCTAAGACTTGTGTTTTCGTTCTATATTCGAGTTTGACTTTTCTCGGCCTTTGAAAGCTACTCGAAATAACAAATCGCGGACCCATGTAGCTCAACAGCACTGACGTAACATGAACTCCAGCTCAGTACACCAGAAAAGGCCGTTTTCAAGGAAAAACGTCCGCTATTCCGGTAAAAGAGCAAAGTGCCAACATACGCTGGCCAATCCACATACCCGAGAGAGAAAAAGTAAATTGGCTCCGGAACGAACGGCATGAGGGAAGTGGGAGTATTGAAGGCCGGGTAACATGCACCGGGATGAGGGAGACCGGGGCAACGCGGCCGTTAGTGCGGAACCTTAATTGTGCCCTTTAAGCCGCTTCCATCCGGGCCGCCGGCGAGAGACCGCCGCGTAAGTGCGGTTACCGCCACATGCGCGCGGTGATTGAGCCAGCCCGTAAAGGACACCTTCGCCGAGGAAAAAAAGACGTATGTATAGATAGAGCAGACGGTGAACGTACTAATAATGTCCTACGTGAAGATATGACTAGAAATCGGTTTCTTTATTTGATTTAGTCTCTGTGGAACTTCAGAAAGCATTTTGCAGATGCGAACGAAATGGAGTTTTTTTTTATTCGTAACTGCGATCCGAAGTAAGTTACTTTGCGAGCAGAAAAGTTACAAAACTATTCAAATAGCTACATTAGCAAAAGCATTTTTCGTAAAATAGCTATCACTTTTTGCAATAATATTTTTCTTTTAACAAAACTTCAGCTTGGATTTTCAGAGTTCGTGCACATAAAGTGTGAGCAGTCGAGGACTGGTTACGTCATAGTTTATCACTCGTAAAGTAGTAATTGTGGTTGTGTTTGAGCACAATACCGTGCACCGGGTGTGGCGTTGCGAGCCAAAACTGCCAAAAAATATCAACGGAAACAACTTGGACAATTCCCTGCATACATTCTTCACTCAACTTGAGCTTCTTCACCATACAATGACATATGGAACGAGAGATTTCTTTAAAATGGTCAATGTGAAGTATTTTGCTACAATTTGTACTCTAGTGCTTCCCAGAACACATCCAGGTCTCCCAATTAACGCCAAGTTTATTGCCAGCGCAGAGTGAGCTCTTTATGGAGCAAATTGGACGAAATTCAAAACACTGCTCACTTGCTCTTGATTCATTCACTTTATATTGGTTTGGGATGTTGTTGCTACTCATTCTAAACGGACGCGTACTTAGTAACGCCTTCATTCTTCGCATCAACGACATTTATTTTAATAATATAATGTCTTTTTAACAACTCATTATACGCTTCTCTTTTTTGCAGAAGTGTAGTAAAATGGGAACTAATTTCATTGAAAAGCGAGTTTATAATCTCTTGATTCTTTATATTTATCTAATTATGTCACTATTAAGTATGTTGTCAATGAAGAGTTTTATTTTTTTTTAAATCAACAATCGAGGTAGTCCAAAGACGGAAAATCATAGAATAATGTAGTTGCATATCTTTCTTTTACACCCACACACGCTTCACGCCTTTTAATGCCAAAGCGGGGTAGGCAGAGGCACTTGCTAAAGCAAATGCCCACGATTCACGAAGCGTATTAAACCCAACGTGACAGGAGGCGAGCCCATCGCCGTTATAGGGTTCTCACGCCTTGTGGAGTGCGGGTTTCATCACGATGTTGTCCTTCACCGTACGAGCGTTACGTTGTATATAGGCTCTGAAAAAGAGTCCCATTGCTACACGTCCAGTATTCGGACTCTAACTCGCGACCTCCCGCGATTGCAAGTCAAGTATCCGACCAACTGGGCCACAGACGCCCTCAGTTGCATCTCTATCATTGTCAACTATCTTTGACAGATTGATTTTTTTATTTTAGAAAACTTCTCATTAAATTCACACGACCCTCGGACACCTCGGATCCAATTTTGCTGTCACATATACCACAGTTATGACATCTGTACTGAAACTAATGGGGAATTTTTTAGACAGTAATGACAGTTCTCCGACCGAAAATCTGTCAGAAAAAGGTAAAAGAAAATTCTCCCTTATACTGTACTAGCTTCTATATTATATATTTATATATTATTGCGGTATAAAGGATAACTATAAGAAAACTTGTCATTCCTCCGGAAAAAGCTTCCCTTGGGAATATCCATTTTTATCGGGAAAAAAAGTACCCTATTATTTAACCCGAACTTCTAACTTTACGTATGCAAAATTTCAAAGCAATCGGTTCAGTAGTTAAGGCGTGAAAGCGGAACAAACAAACAATCTCACTTTTATAATATTAGTAAGGGAGTAAGGATTGACATGTTAAATTGAGCTAAAGGTATCTTCCAAATTATCTCTGGCATAGTGGCGGCGAACAATGTGTACTGATGATATCGTTACTTTAATTTCAGTGTCGTCCGTAGTGAATTTGCAATTACCAAAGTGTAGAACACTTGGCCACCAGTTTAGAGATATAAATACATTTATTTTTGCTAAAAAACACACAAACAACAATTCCGTACAATAGATTACACATACAGTTCATGTTAAATGCAGCATTCCTTTCTATCGTTCCTCTGTCTGTCAGCAAAAAAGAGACGCCGACTCAGCATATTGCCGCGGTGGTAAGAATACCAGATGCCAGCACTCATGAGTGAGCACTTTAATAAATATATAACTAAACTGTGGTCAGGTGGTCAAATACTTAACTAGTAACCGGGAGGTCGCGGGATTCCAGTCCGGCTACTGGACGGTACAATAGACTCTTTTGAGGAGGCTACGTACGCAATGCAAGGAAATAAACTCCGGAGGCGTGGAGTAGAAGTGTGGTCGTCGTGTTCTTCAAAAAGGGAGACAAAACCCTGTTGAAGAACTATCGACCCATTTCTCTTCTAAGCCACGTCTACAAGCTGTTTTCAAGAGTGATCAAAAACCGTCTTGCGCGAAGACTCGACGAATTTCAACCTCCGGAGCAGGCTGGATTTCGGAGCGGTTATGGCACCATAGACCACATCCACACAGTGCGGCAGATCATAGAAAAAAACTGAAGAATATAATCTGCCCCTGTGTCTAGCATTCGTGGACTATGAGAAGGCCTTTGACTCGGTTGAGATCTGGTCCGTTCTGGAGTCTCTGCAGCGTTGCCAAGTTGACTGCCGATACATCCAAGTGATAAGATGCCTCTACGAGGCTGCCACCATGTCCGTCCAAGTACAAAATCAGCAGACACGTCCCATACCATTGCATCGAGGAGTGAGACAAGGGGATGTTATTTCCCCGAGATTGTTCACAAATGCAATGGAGGATATGTTCAAGACGCTGCATTGGAAAGGACGTGGCATCAACATCAATGGCTAGCACATCTCTCACTTGCGATTTGCAGACGATATCGTCATCATGGCAGAAACGCTGCAGGACCTTCAACTGATGCTGAATGACCTAGCTGATTCTTCTCTACGGATCGGCCTACGGATGAACTTGGATAAACCCAAGGTCATGTTCAATGAACATGTTCTACCGGAACCGATTTCAGTACACGGCACCGTTCTCGAAGTTGTTCAAAAATATGTATACCTTGGGCAGACATTGCAGTTGGGTAGAAACAACTTCGAGGACGAGGTAAACAGAAGAATTCAGCTGGGTGGGGCAGCATTTGGGAAGTTACGTCGAGTATTAACATCAGCGATCCCACAGTGCCTGAAGACAAAAGTCTTCAATCAGTGTGTCCTACCTGTAATGACATACGGAGCTGAGACGTGGACACTGACGGCACGGCTGGCCCACAAGCTCAAAGTCGCACAGCGTGCTATGGAAAGGGCTATGCTCGGCGTTTCTCTGAAGGATCGAATCAGAAATGAAGTGATCCGACAGAGAACCAAAGTCATCGACATAGCTCATCGTTTTAGCAAGCTGAAGTGGCAGTGGGCCGGCCATATTTGCCGTAGAACCGATGACCGTTGGGGAAAACGAGTTCTCGAGTGGAGACCGCGTCTCGGCAAACGGAGTGTAGGACGCCCTCAGGCAAGGTGGACTGATGATATACGCAAGATGGCTGGCAGAAGCTGGATGCGAGAAGCCGAAAACAGATCACAGTGGCGTGCAATTGGAGAGGCCTATGTCCAGCAGTGGACAAGTATGGGCTGATGATGATGATGATGATGAAGTGTTGCTTATTAGTACACTATATTTAGTCTCTATTACACAAGCTTCATTAAAGCTATACAAAACTTACTTGAGCGGAGATCTGTGCTTGAGAGACCTTCTGAATATGTGATTCTAATATTGTACAATAATTTGTTCAAACTACTCTACAGTACAATATTTGTTTTCTGACTAATGGAAGCATGGTCACTCAGAATGCATGTTTATCCTTATATGTATAATGTTATCAATTGGCTCATGTCATATACTCAGTAATTGCGTGCTGTGAAATTTATAAACATTATGACAATGAAAAATGTATGTCAATTGATGTAATACAATATAGGAAAAACTTATTGTTTAACAACAATTGGGTTTATGACTAGGTTACATACATCGAAAGTTGAAAAGCAAAATTAATAGTGAATTAATGCATATTATGAGAACACACCTACTGAAGTTACTGAAAGTGACAATTGGCTCATTCAAATCGGTCAGTATGGGAAAGTCTGAAACTATAGCACATACCATGATTTGTTCTTAGAACCATGTCACCGATTTTGATAAAAAGAAAAACTGCATTCATGTATTTGAAAAAAAACTGTAGGTACCCAGCTCGGGACGGATCGGATGGAGTGTCCTGCCTGAACTTGACATTTCGCGTGAAGTTGCGTTTTCCAACAAACATGTCTAGGCTCCGTCGAATTATTTTGCCAGAAAACTCATATATAAAGCATTTACCCTTTGCTATTCAAGGAACATGTTACCGTCTACATTTGATTATATTGTAATTAAAACAAAAAACGAAATTGAAATTGTTTGTTTTGATGTTTCATACGAAATTCGTCCGAAAATCGCAAACCGAATTGACATTTCCGCAACGCAACTACTCGTACGAATGTCAGTCGAAAAGACGTAGGGCACTTGTATTGATTACGAAGATTTGAAATTGACAACGTGCGTTCGTGCGGTCATCGTATCGGACCGTATCGTATCAATTTGTTCACTGAGGACGTAGGGTAACTGTTAGACTACCTTGGACTTCTTTACATACAAACTGTCCTTCCAATTCACACATTCATAATTCTTTAATGTTGATGACCCAGTTATCCTTTCTCAACTGTCGTTTTACTGAGAATATAATTCCAGGTGAACGGCATAGAGAGTGGTGGTGCAAACAACATAGCTCACGATGATAACTACACATACCTGGACGTGGTACTGTCTCGGGCTGGCGGCGCTGGGCTGGGGTTCAGCATCGCGGGCGGCTCCGACAACCCACACATTGGGGATGATCCACATATCTACGTCACCAAGTTGATACCTGGTGGTGCAGCGGCTGCTAGTCAGTTGCAGATCAACGATGTTATATTACAGGTGTGTAAGAAAGGAACCGAAACCGGAGGTCATGTATGAAAAGATGTATGAATGTAGATAAAGCGAAAGGGGTATGTCAGGACCGTGACACATGGAGATCTGTAGTCTCTGCCTACCCCTCTGGGAGACAGGCGTGAAGTGTATGTATGTATGTGTAAGAAAGGATAAAAAAAGAACAAATAAATACACTTCACGACATTTAATCCCAAAGCGGGGCAGGTAGAGGCACTTGCTAAAGCATCTGTGGTCCAGTTGGTCGGATACTTGACTCGTACCAATGGGACTCTTTTTCAGAGCCTATGTACGCAACGCAACGATCGTACAGTGAAGGACAACATCGTGAAGAAACCCGCACACCACAAGGTGTATGAACCCTATAACGGTGATGTGCTAACCCCCTGTAACGTTGGGTTAAATACGCTTGGTTAACTGTGGGCATTTGATTAAAAATAATAATATTCATTTCATATTTATAACCTAGTAGTTAATATTGCTATAGTTACTGATATGAAACAGTTTAAGTTAAGAACCAACCGTAAAGCTTCATCATCGCTTCTGCAATGAGGGTGAAGAAACTCCCATACACCTTCTGAGTGATTGCGGACCTCTGATGCACAAAAGAACCACACATCAAAACATATTTTCATCAGATGAGGTGGTGAATCTCAATATCAAAAAAGTACTTTTGTAAAGGCGCTCAAAATTGATACTGAACTCTCAAGGATTACCCAGGTGGCGATTACAATAGTTCAGCAATGGTCGCAGTGATACTGGGCACAACAGGGCCCTGCAGAGCCACACAACACAAAAAAAAGCGTGTGAGATAAAAGTATAAATCCATTCACAAATGTTTGTTTTACTACAAACAAAAACAGTCTAGCCATATTGTAATAAAAATCTACATAAAAAATTACAAATGTATGTGTACTTATTATATGTATATTTAATTCTTCAAACCCGTAAATACGCAAGTCTATGATAATTATCTACACTGTTCTGAAATCAAGCAATAAACGATGATTATTATTGAAATAGTATAACACGTCACATCACACAACCTTGAGTATGCGTGTGTGAATCACAACTTTATTCATAAAAAAAACCTGTGCAATTATGAATGAACACTTAACATAATGTGTTTGTTTTGTGTGTAATATTTACACGTGTATTTCTGCCTCAGGTAAACGACACAAGTGTAGTAAACGTTATTCACGCGGATGCCGTGGACGCGTTGAAGAAAGCCGGGAACACTGTCAGACTTGTAAGTTATATTTCATTCATAAGTTTACATTACATTTGGTGGTGGCAACAGGTGGCTCTCTATAGGGAAGAGTGTTTTATGAATACTGACCCGCTATGTTTCTCCCATGTTGTGAGGTTGACTGGTAGAGAATACCTTAGTATTAATTCTACCCATTGTACTGTTGGTGCAATGAAGTATTAAATATCTACACACATCAAAAGTGTCTAGGGATCAATAACATTTTTAGCTGTAAAACTGTCTTAATTTTTTTAAATCAAATCTATTCTTCTCCTACCTAATTCCCCATGCCTGTATCAATGACTTATCACCGCATTTTGTATATTTATAAAAGAAAGTCGTGTTAGTTACACTATTTATAAGTCAAGAACGGTTGAACTGATTTGGCTGAAAATTGGTGGTATGGTAGCTTAGAACCAGGAGAAGGAAATAGGATACTTTTTATCCTGTTCCTGTGGGACGCGTCGCTATGTAGAGGTTGTTATAGTTTATATGAATTTATTGAAACAACGCGAATGAAATCGCAGGTCGTCCACTAGTATAAAATAATTAAGAGTGGAGTGAACAGGGGGAGGCCTTTGACCAGCAGTGGGACACAAAAACAGGCTAAATAAAAAAGAAGTTTACATTTTGTTCTGGAGATCCGCAATTTAATTGAAACAACGCGAATGAAATCGCGGGTCGTCCACTAGTATAAAATAAATAAGAGTGGAGTAAACAGGGGGAGGCCTTTGACCAGCAGTGGGACACAAAAACAGGCTAAATTAAAAAGAAGTTTACATTTTGCTCTGGAGATCTGCAATTTAAAGTCCTTTGTGAATCAGGTGTCAAGTCAATCTATACCTAATGTTTTTGCTAACCTTATCTCTCGCTGATTCATCTAATATATAAAATTCTCGTGTCACAGTTTTCGTTGCCATACTCCTCCGAAACGGCTTTACCGATTTTCACCAAATTTTATACGCGTATTCTGTAGGTCTGAGAATCGGCTACTATCTATTTTTTATGCATCTACCAGTTGTATTTCTCCCAATACACGGGGTACAAAGGCAAATTATTATTATGGCAAAACAAATGTTTGCCGGGACAGCTAGTAACATATAATTACGTCTACGGATTAATAACAGAATCTGTGATTTGTATAAACCTCGTCAAAAAATATTTAAATCAATTATTGAAGTCCTCCTCCTTTTTCTCAACCTTTTTTGTCAATTAATTTCATTAAAAAAAAAAAAACATTTCTTCATATCAGAAAGTACGACGACGCGGCACAACGAAGCCCTCAATCGAAGTGGAGAAGCCGTCGAAAGAGGAGGAGTCCATAGAGATCGAGCTGGTGAAGGGCGGCTCCGGTTTGGGCTTCAGCATAGCTGGCGGCGTCGGCAACCAGCATATTCCCGGTGACAACGGCATTTACGTCACGAAGATAATGGCGGGTGGCGCCGCGCACAAAGATGGCAGACTCAAAGTCGGCGATAAGCTACTAATGGTGAAAAATACCTCGGTGAGTATGTTCATAGCTTGTTAGATAAGGTGTATTTGGGTTAATGGTGGGCTGTCTTTAATTTTAGTTTCGCTTAAAACGCTACCTTTTTTTCTTTCGGCGCCAAAGATATGAAGGTTCATTTTTTACTTGACAAAATTTGACATCATACATACATACACTTCACGCCTGTCTCCCAGAGGGGTAGGCAGAGACTACAGATCTCCATTTGTCACGGTCCTGACATACCCCTTTCGCTTCATCTACATTCATAAATTTTTTCATACACGACCTCCGGTTTCGAGTACTTTTCACGCCACCTTCGGTCAGGACATCACCAATTTGGTCTGTATATGTCCTTCTGGGGCGACCTCTACTCACCCGGCCCATTACATCACCCATATAAATCTCTTTCGTCAATCGACTTTCATCCATTCTCTCCATATGCCCAAACCACCGAAGCATGCCCTTTTCAATCTTGGTCACTACATCTTCCTTCAAACAACATTTGACAACTCTATTCTTAATTATGTTTGAACACTCGTAGACTACTTTGTTGCTCGAGGTACGTGATGCTCCTTGCTGTAACACGGACGGTGTACGGTGAGTCAAGAATGCAGCCGTACGAATGTAGAAATAAATGTTACATGACTCAGGTGTTGCAAACCGTGATTGCCGGAGATGGTCCGTAAGGGCCTAGCGCGGCTGGGGCCGCCTTTGATGTAGTGGCTAAGGTCGTTCCGGGGGCCCCGGCAGTAACGCGCGAGTGGTCACCGTGGGGTTTTAATGGGTGCGAGTCCCACATAACCCCGCCGTTGTCCCCGCCAGCGGTGGGGTATATAAGGGATTTCCCCACGATAAAAAAAAGGTGTTGCAAACCTTAACTCTTGACTGTAAGATCTACGCTGCAGGCGCCAAAGCCCTCTCTTTTGTCACATATTAAGGAAGCTAATACACAGAACCTCACATCTCCATAAACTATGGAACATGTTAGTCGGCTGTAAACGTTGACTAACAGCTAATTAGCGTACATCAACTTAGGCCAGTGGCCTAAGTCTACAAGTACTCTAGTAGTTTCATGGCTGCGGCAAACAATTTGCATTGCTGATTTCGTTACTTTCATTTCACTGTCGTCTTTAGTAAAACAGCGATGCACATCGTTTTCCTCTATGATGCCAAAGCGATGCAATTACGAGTATGTATAGCAGACTTGGCCCCTATTTTGTCCGTATTTGGCGTACATTTTGACCAGTCTTTATAAATACCACGGTTATTGTTTGTAATATGACACCATTCCAATTTAGTCTACAGTTGAGTGACCTACATCATATCACAAGTAATGGAGCTCAATTACTATCAATTGATTATTAGACGTATCTATCCGTAGATAAATATATTATTGAAAAGATTCAATACATAATGTAATGTATGCCATTGCAATTTTGTGGAGTGTCTGTAGCTTAAACTCGCAGTCGAAGGTTGTGGGTTGCAGTCAGTTGGTTGGTCTGTCTTTATATTGTATAAACCTAATAAGGTTTATACATACATGCTTAGTGAAACATTGGCATTTGCTATCAAGTGCCTATGACTACCCGACTTTGGAACTAAAATAACAATGGAGAATTACTTTCCTAACAAAGTTTGACAGTAATGACAGGTTTCCGCCCGAAAAATCTGTCAGAAAAGCGTCAAAGAAAAGTCCCCATTACATTTTCAATTTAGTACAATATTAAAGTGAACCCACCCTGTGATTTTATGGTAAAGAACGTTTAATTCTATGATATACGAAGCGATTACAAGGTCACCACCACCCAAGCCCTACTCGTCTCGGCGTACGTGCCATTCTCTGGAGACATTACATTACAACGCACACGTTTTCTCTAGTCCATACAAATTGCCTTTGTCCATCCTTGTTTTGTTGTTAACTCTCCACCTTCTGGGGCATGACGACCACATTACGGAGACTTCGCGTCGGGTCCTCGTCGCATCTTCAGTCGTTAACAGGCTTAATATTGTGTTCTTCGTGCTGTATACCAGCGGTTAGCAAACTTACGCAAGCTTTCAGATCCCTCGACTCGAGAAGCGATTATTGAGCGACGAGTTCATTATTTGTATTCATTTAGTTTCTACATCAGAGGAGACTCTAAATCTCCAATGAGGGCCTTTCCACTCCGCTAGGTAAAGCTGTAAATATTTCTTTTATCTCGGTATCTATAAAGAAGTTACTTTGTATTTATATGTTGCGATTTTTTTTTCGCAGCGCGGCGATGTGGCCTTAGAAAATGTGACGCACGAGGACGCTGTGGGAGCGTTGAAGGCTTCAGGTGAACGAGTGACACTAGTGCTGGTGCCGGCGCCCACGCCCGCCGCTCCCGACACACGTAAGTCGTTGTTATACTTCTATTTCACGCCTGTCTCCCATAGACATAAGTAGAGATTACAGATCTCCATTTGTTACGGTCCTGACATACGTGCCTGTCTGTTCATCTACTTTCATACATCTATTCATTCATGATCTCCGGTTTCGAGTACTTTTCATGCCACCTTCCGCCAGGATTTCACCGATCTGGTCAATGTATGTCCTTCTGGGGTGACTTCTACTCACCCGGCCCATTACATCACCCATATAAATCTCTTTGGTTAATCGACTTTCATCTATCCTCCTCATATGAAAGTGGATTAACGAAAGACATTTCAATTAATACAAATACCAAATGCTTATTGCATTTGAAGTGTACAGTTATTACTATTCTTACAATATAGGTTAAGTCATTTTAAGTAGTTAAAAGACATTGCAAAGTTTAGTAGAAGCTGCAGACATGTGAAACATCTAGCAATTAAAAGGCGTTAAGTGTATTATTATTTGTATAGGAAAAAGTTACCAACTACTTCTAGGGAGAATGAAGATATCGGACATTGTATAGAAACGAATTTTACAATCTTAAAACGAAAATTAATCTTGTGTACTTGTTTAATGTCTATATTACCATGCGTGCATCGGCATGCACTTATTTCCGTTATATTCTTGTAGATTGTTCGGCGGAACATTTCATTAGAGGACGGCCCGAGAAACTTCATGAAAGAGGATTGTGTGTAATGATTGATTTGATTGTACATTTATTATGTAGTCATAGGAAATGCAGGCATTGAAAAATAACCCAATAGCACACAAAGAATAATTATTAAAAGGAGGGAAGAGAGGCCTTTGCCCTGCAGTGAGAAAATAGTGGCTCAGAATAATAATAATTATAAAAATAAATCTTTCTTCTTCAAAAGAAAATAATATAATTATTACAAAAAAAGTAGCTAAAAAGTGTATTGGTTGAAAATTCGTCAGTTTCCACGTATGAGTATTAACACATTAGTGGACTAAAAAAATCTATTTTGTCTATTTTATGTCTCCTGCAATGTGTTACGCAAATATTTGTGTAAATTGTTTATTTTGTAATTTAAACCTTGTGTGTTAATGACGCATTGATTGATATTGACATTTAATTAACATTCGTAATGCTTTTACGCTGTATGTTTATGTTGTAACTCGCTTTTCTACATTGATTCACCTATGCCGAGTGAGTTATCCCATTACGTTTCCCTGTTAGTAATTTTGAACTACACACATCAAAAGTGTCTAGGGATCAAGAACATTTTTAACTCTAAAAATCTAGCCGTGGTACATCATAAAGTTAGAATAGCTCTAGTGCATTGCAAGTGAAGGTCTCAAAATCTGGTCAAGTACGGACTATTTGATCCAAATTAATACGTACCTCCACTATAGTCGGCGTCATCTAAAAAGCAAGTTCTGACACATTGAAAATCTTTTAGAACGGAATGCTCATGAACATTTTTTAGAACGGAAGTAACTGACAACCACTTACGCTAACAATTTTTATTCCAGCGTTGAACATTCTATATAGTCTTCGTTTTTTTTTTTATTTGAAGTTCTGCAATTTTTTTTATTCTCGAATCGAAGTTGCATCGTCTCGATTATGCAGTTAGATGTCAATAAATATAATATGCATCAGTCATTATGCACGTCTAACAAAATCGATTCGTCGTGACGAAACCTTGTATGCATTGACTGTTGCTCATAAAACATTTACGAAGACTTTAATTTATGCTACCATCACCACGCTCATAAATCGATTCTAAAATAAATCGAATCTTGCCGCCTGACGAGGCTAGATATGCCAGTAAACTATAGTTTTGTTCTGTTGACACTGATTTTTAGCTTATAGTAAACGTAAGCCTTTATGAATATAGTAGAGCAAACCAGCCCAAGAAAGTAAAAAAACATATGAAAGACACGAAATCACATTAAATACCCATCACTTCACATACAAAAATATTCTTGTCGCACCGTACATACTACTTACAAATGCGAGTTTTGTGCATTCTAAGAGTAGAGTTAGGTTTTTACAATGTATTCCACCCACCCACTTAGTTTTTGTTGCGTTACTTAGTTATACTTAAGTGGCTTGTTTCACGGACAAACCCACCCTACTTGCCTCTCTACGTACATAAATAGACATTTTTCAAGGAAACACGCACTGACATGATATTAAAAGTTTAAAACGGGTATTATAGCGCGAAGATTAACCAGAGTTAAGCATTCAGCTTACCTTCGTTGTTTGCCCGACGTTTCGACACATGTAACTTTAATACAATAAACTTTTAATATAAGTAGACATTAGAGACCCCAAGCTGATAATTTTCCTTTACGAACTACGACCCGGTGTCTTAAAACTAGACAAAAACATTTATTAAACTTTCCACCCATGGCATTTTCAATGTTCAATACTACAATAGGACTTATTGACGACCTACATAAAGTTTTGTACCTACTAAACATTTGGACTTCAGTTGTCTGAGAAATAAGATATAATATCTTATAGGAATATAATAAGTTGAGCGCCTAAAAATACTAAGTTGAGCAGCAAAATTACTAATTGAGCAGCAAAGTATTTATTAGGTGACGAAATCAGTAAT
>SJJU01007524.1:0-20035 GCA_012932125.1 Conopomorpha cramerella
ACACCGCAGCAACACAGCTCGTCTGCAATATCAGGAATGTACCATAGAAAATAAATTGTTTTTGTAATGGCTTGTTGATAAGCTTTGCCTTTGGCGTTGTACTTATTTATTTAAATTGATCAAAATTAACTCTCCAGAGGACGGGCAGCAGCGCACTCTGTGAGTTACACCACAACACCACTGCGATCGCCAACTCGCCTACCAAGCGCGGCGATTGGCCTATACCCCCAAATGACGGAAATCATTGGCGGAGGCACTCGTCCAGCAGTGGACGTTATGTGGCTGATGATGGCGATGAACAAAAGCGAATTGTGACGACAATTATTTTGATAGATTATAAATATTCTTATAAGTAACTAGTGGACGCCCCGCGATTTCATTCGCGTAGTTTCAGTATGTCATACAAACTATAGCACCCTCTATACTACACTAAGTCCCACAGGATCGGGATAAAAAGCACCCTATATTATTCTCCTGGTTCTAAGCTACGTCCCCACCAATTTTCTGCCTAATCGGTTGAATTGTTCTTGAGTAATAAATTTTGTAACAAACCCGTCTTTGTTTTATATATACAGATTACCTTGCTGTAAGGTTAAAAGTAAATAAAATAGAAATTCAACTAGAGGACAGGAGGTTTACAACTGGTAGATGCATGAGAAATAAATAGTAGCCGATTCTCAGACTCGTATAAAATTTGGTAAAATTGCTAAAGCTGTTTCGGAGGAGTACGGTAACTAACATTGTGACATGGAATTTTTATATATAAGGTATAGATTCTGGTATACTGACCACTTTTCCTTATATATACCTATGTCTTATCATCGATAGTGTTGATAGTTCGAATGTGAATGGTCTTTGCTAAACCTCCTTACAGGGTTGTACTCGTACAATGTTAAGTGTAACTGCAGGAAAATTTAAAATAGAGTTTTCATAATAAAGTCGTGCAGTCTACAGCGTACGATTTGAATAATGCATTCAAATTGTTTTAATTATTTCCATGCCCCATATTAGCTGAACAGCGTATGTACCTATGTATAATCCGTACTAATTTAGAAAGCCATTGAAAACTCCTTTGTTTGCAAATGAAAATGTCTTATTCAAATATTTAGGAATACAAAGTCACGAGTGGGCCGCTAATTAGCACAGAGCTAGGTCGCAATATCACGTTTTGAAACAAAAGGCTTTTCGTTAAGTCACTGCATACTTTGCTTTGGCAGCGTAGCGGCTATGTAGCTCAAGTAGAAATTGAAATGTCTAATTTCAGAGCTATCTCCAGTTTTTATAACATTCCAGGGATTACATCTGGTCCGTGACGAGACTTGCTAAAGTTACGTAGCACAATATCTTGGCTGGAAAAGATTCAGCGGTCAGCAGCGTTAATTAAAAAAGAAAAAAGCAAAAAGGGCGCGCAGCCGACAGAGGTTCGTGAGTGAGTGCAAATAAAGAAAAAAAAATGTACAGAGAATGACAAATGTGCGTTCGCGGTCTAAATACATTGAACAATACCACCTTACGTACAGCGCTAAGGGAAAATAAACATTTGGATAAACAAGCTCCGAATCCAGTCCACTATGTTCTTTGGCCCGCGCGATTATACAGTAATGGCAAAGGGCGGCGGGAAACTTCTCGGATATCTCTTTGTCATAACTTAGACCTTTTTTCCTGCCATTATTTTATTTCGGCTCATTTGCCTAAAAGAAGGGAGGGTGATATCTTTGTTGTCCGTTCCAAGGGAAATATGTGTCCTGTGTAAAGTTGGACGGATTGATGTCGTTAGTGCGGAGAACGCTTCCTTTTCTCCTCTCTTAGGTAATTTGTGGCCCTGGTTTCGGAGAGGGGGTGCGGCGGTGCCAGGGTAGACTGAGGGGAGGGGGGGGGTGGATGTATATCCATCAAGTTTAGTTGAACATTATGGGAACGAGAGCGGCGGGTTAGGGATGCGTCATTGCTTAAAACATTAGGTGTTGGGACGCTTCCGGCTGTCGTTCGTCATCGTGGTTTAATATACGTTTGTTTATTTTTCCTACTTTATTATTGGAATAGTTAACAGTAGGTATGTACGTATTTGTAAGTTTTATATACAGCCTAAGTTTTCTTGAGTGTTAATCTAAATTGATGACTTATTATGTCTTGACTCTCCGTGTTGTCTCGTACTGGAATTAGATATAGAGTGGTACTAGAATTTACTATTATAGATACTTCTACTATTTTATACTACTATTTAAGTTGCTTGTCGAAGGCGCAATCGTCCACGTGACCTAAAAGGTTTTATTAATCTAACGGTTATGTCCCCTTTTTAAAATTTTTCTTACATACTTAATTTTGACCCGACTTCAAAAAAGGCTGTTCTCAATGGGAGGTTTTCTGACAGGTAGCTTATTACAGCTCTAAGAAATATCTATAGATGTCACTACCTAAACATTTCATAGGGGTTGTCATTTCATATTTTTATTTTTTGTTCACAATTCTAAAATGAGTTTCTCCTTAAGATCATTTCTGATTAGCGCCATCTGTGAGATGTCTACTCTTGACATATTTGAAGCTATCAGAAAACCTTTTAAATGTTTGTTACCTCTGAACTTTTGATTGGGTCAATTGATTTGTACTAATATTGTTTTGTTTGAAAGCTGGTGCTTCCCGTTTGATCATATTTTATTAAAAATTGGTTCAGCTCCGACTATGGGAAAACTACAAATCTGTAAAGAATTTTTAATATTATTCATGTGTCCGTAGTGTGCTACGCGATAGCTACGATACGTAGCAAAACGGTTTTTGGCCATCTTTATATCGACTACTAGCTGATCTAACTGCCGAAAACATTAAAAAAAAACACAAATAAAAAGTAGTCTATGTCCTTTCTCTGGCTCTGAATTGAAAAAGGTTTTAATGCAGTTTTGTTTTTTTTAAATAAAGGAATGTTTCCTTTCAGTAAAATGAGCTAACTAAAGGTTTTAAAGCAGTTCCCCTCCAGGGCCCATAACTTTTTTCCACCCTGTATAAGAAATTAAATAAAGTGAAAGCGAGACATACAGAGTTACATTCGAATTTATAATATTATTCGTCGCTTGCCTCAGACGCGTTTTGGCATTGAAAGTGTTTAGTGTGTATCCCTAAAGATACTCAAAGCATTTGTTCTAGTCATAAGCACGGAGCAGCTTTTGTTACAAAAACTATTTGTAAGAAAAGTGCTTTATTTTTGTCAAAAACAGTGTTTTTAAAAAAATAATATAAATATATATCTATATATTTCATTCGCTGATGAATCTCAGTCGGAGTGCATCGTATTGCTATAAGCGATCTGTACATAACGGAACTATTTTACGCTGACCTTCAATTTCATACGACCTTTAACTTTTAAGAGATCAGACGAAACTGGTTATTGTTTATTCGAATCCGTCCGGAGTAATGGCAATGGATGGCGTTCGTGACCTGATTCCAGTTCATCGCACATCAGTAGTGCACAGTTGCTGGGCGCTGTGTGAGCTCTCGCCGGGCATTGTTGTCTCTGTGTGCACGGCTCAGCTTACACTGGGCGTTGGACGTGTTTGATTGCTTTCTACACGAATGTAATATTGATATTGGCTGAGTTGAGCCAAGGGTGTATTATGATGGGTGCGCCGTCGAAGCTTTAAGGGTTATAATGAATCAATATGCTTTTTTTATGTTTCATTGTCATGGAGACTGTAATCGTAATCCGTGCACCACTCGATTTGATCTTGCGGCTAAGTGATAGGGTGCAAATTAGAGGAAAATATGTGGGACGTCATAAGCCACTTATCGTCATACTCTTTGTTTTTCTTTTCTATATCTATATATATAAAAGAAAGTCGTGTTAGTTACTCCACTTATAACTCAAGAACGGCTAAACCGATTTGGTTGAAAATTGGTGGGGAGGTAGCTTAGAACCGGGAGACGGACATAGGATACTTTTTGCCCCGATCCTGTTGGTTGCGTCGCTATATAGAGGGTGTTATAGTTTGTATGAAATACTGAAATTAAGCGAATGAAATCGCGGGGCGTCCACTAGTTATAGATTAGCTTCAACGATGTGTCCGATGGTTCGTTCCCAAGACATTATAATGGACGTAAAGTGATAAAAATAGTTTTATTCGTTGTAGGTGTATCATCATCACGTTAGAACATAATGATGCCCACTGTTGGACTTAGGACTCCCCAGAATAACGATCGGTCTGCTGCTGTGCCTTCCTCGGCCAATATGCGGCCGCTGTCTGCCGCAAGATCGCAGGAGCTTGTTGGAGATTTGTCTACCAACGCTATGTTTTCCGAC
Source organism: Conopomorpha cramerella (assembly GCA_012932125.1). Taxonomy (NCBI): domain Eukaryota; kingdom Metazoa; phylum Arthropoda; class Insecta; order Lepidoptera; family Gracillariidae; genus Conopomorpha; species Conopomorpha cramerella. The sequence goes on from SJJU01007524.1 coordinate 4,289, forward strand.
TCGTGGCAGTGGCGTGCACACCATATAGGCAAAAAGACACTGCCTACCTTAGTATTTTGGCTTCCCGACCTAATAATAGAGTTATTGCTAGATCTTGTTTTGTTGTACTCACGACATAGGCTAACTGAAGGTCCTGTGTTTTGTGAGTGAGTAGATAGGTACCTATATTTCGTAAAGACATGATCTATACATAGGTGTCAATCCGTGAGGATTGCTGCCTTCCTTGTCGTAAAAGCCAGTGCACGCCACTGATTCGTGGATAGGTTGAAATTGGCTTAAACACTTTTAAGCCAGGTCAAACTCGAAGCTGTACAGTACGAGTACCGTACGACAGTGACTAAAGTCAGTTAGTTTTTTAACCTACAATTTGGGAGCAACGTTACTACTTAATTGCGTCGATTTGGCGAACGCCCAAAAAAGAGATCTTTACCCAAATCCCTCTGTGTAAAGCATACGTTGAGCCTCCTCTGCCGTTTGTGAATGTATCGTTATCTCTTTTTAACTTGAGACTGAGACGGGTGCCAAAAAGAGATGCAGCTTTGTCGCAAATGTCATGTGATGGTTCAATGATTCAGTGTTGGGTTTTGTGCGGGTTTTTTTCAACGTAAATTCGAAACGACACTAATGTCTTAGAGCCATATTTTAAAACGTTACTCAAGCACTAATGTGCCTTCTCAAGTAATTTTTTTTCCGGTAAACGTGAATAATCTAAGATTAAGCCATTGGTACGTGATTACTACTTTTCCTTTTCTAAGATATTCATTTAAAAATAATATTTACCTCTAATTCGCGTATAACATGGAATGAACTAATAACAAATATGTATAATCAGTTTTTATAGAAAGTAATGACGTAAATAAAAAATAGGCCATCTTCAAAATCACTATGTACATACGTGACATCTATAATCATAATCTCTTCAAATAGGTATTTTAAATCACTATAATAGTTTATTGTAATATCGTTAATTTGTTTTGTAGCTATATCAATTTATGTACGTACACATTTCCTACTGTGTAAAATAAAGAACGATATATTATGCAGCATCCTGAACCTTTGAGAGGTCATCTTTACAGTTGGCCAAGAACAACGTGACCAACGTTTGAGGTCCTTTCGTATGTCAAATAGTTATATTTTCACGAGTAATCTATGAACAATTTTTAGAAGGGATGTGACTGACAACCAAATGTATGGCGTGGACATTTGTATCTCAGCATTGAACGTCCTATTGCTTCTTAGTTCTTTGTCGAAAATTAATAGAGATGGGATTTTTTTTGTTCATAAATCGACAACGTGACAATGTTTCGATTTTGTACTTTTATTATTACCTATTATTACTAGCCTACTGGATCCCACTGCAGGGCAAAGCCCTCTCCTCCCTTTCTCCAGTCTTCTCGATTCTGCGCTGATGTCCACCAGTTTTTGTTCTGGCGGACTATCTCGTCGCACCATCTCTTACTTGGGCGGCCCACAGAAGACCGTTACATATATGCTAGACGGAAATAATTCTACATTTGTTTGTTTTGACCTATTTTGTTCTAATTGAAGGTAATTTAATGATTTTTGATGAATTTTAATGACCTTAAGTATGTTTCCTTATTATCTAGTTCACCAGTACAAAGAAATTCATGGTAAATTATTTAGTTAATGATAACAAGTGTATATGTTAACGTAATTAGTTAAATATACATTCAATTTCGTAAACGACATTGTTCGGAGAATAAAATATTTATATTAGAAAAATAAAAAAATATATTTGAAAATATTTCATATAAATTACATTAAAAAAGTTTGTAAATTACATTTCTTATAACTTAATAAATAAATAATGCAAATTATACATAAAAAAAATACAAAATTAAACTTATCAATCAAATACTTATCTATATAGGTATATATTAAAGTTATCACATATTTGGAAAGTAGGAACATAAAAAATACGAAGACCATTTCAATCAGATTCGTCATCAGTAAAATCGTCCCCCGTACTGTCAGCGATAGAATAGTCCTCACCACCATGATGGTGAGGTAGGTGTATTGGTGGGGTTGGTGGAGTTTCGGGTTCCATGAGGTATCCAACTACCTCTGCTGGCAGAGACCGAGTACTTTTTACTGGAACACGTCTGAGTGCATCAATCAGAGGATCTGATGAAATGAGCAGCATATTCATTAAATCCCTATTACAATTTTCCCTAGAAGTCTTTCTTGTATTGCACAATTTCTTGTATTCCCGGTGTCACACCAATATCTTCTTCATCGGAGCTGTCACACAATGGCTATATTTAGCCACTCATTGTATTTAACCAGGAACCTGAAAAAGAATAACATGATTAATTATGTCATTTTAACAGATAAAAAAAAATACTTTTGTGACTATGAATTTTCATAAATATTGTCTCTCTCAGGGTTCTTTTACTTCAATTTAAATAATACTTCGTTAAAAGTTATTAAAATACGTAAACATAATGAGATAGTTACCTGTCTTTTCTGGACCCCGCTGATTTCCATTTTTTCTCAATATTGAGTGATAGGAGCTTAATTTTGGATTTCATTATTTTTCTGATTTCATTTCTTATATCAGATGAGCCCATTTTCATTATGAGATGATCGAATATAAGTTGGTTACGATCAGTTTTTGATGACATACACCAAACTTCAAAAAACTCAATTAGGGGAACTGAGAAGGCTTGACCTAAAAAATAAAAAAAAAATATGATGCAAACTCGTGCGAAGTCAACCGACTTCTGATTATCATAAAAGAGGGTTGTACCTTTAAAATAAAGTAGGTTTGATCGTGACACAAAGGTATACTCATGTTTAGATTTTCCATTAAAGTTTGAAAAGTTCGCTTTTTTACGGTAAATTAAAGGGGTATCTTTGTATTTTTTTTTAGACATCAAAACACAACAAATCTATGAATATTTGGCATCAAAATAAAGTACATACCCTGTACAACGTTCTCCATTTTTTTCACAACACAAACTTATTGGTGGACACAGTAATTCACACAAGTACTTGGAACAAAAATTTGAGAATGAAGTAAAGTACAAACCGTACTTACCTTATATAGTTTTCATCCCTCGTTAGTTAATTACCAAAGAGTCATTGGTGACCACCGACTGCATTAATGAGGTCTCTGATTATCTGTAAATCATAGTAATTAGCCAAAATAGCTCAATTCGACAATTACTTTTTTCCGTCTAGCTTATATGAAACGATCTTGCGTGCGGCCCCGTTGTCTCAGTTATATGTAAAATAAATATAATAAACTCTGCAGCACGCATTATGAACGGCTAACAAATAGGTTTCACCTTGTCTAAACCGTCAATGCATTGTCTGTTGCTCATAAAACATTTACAAATACTGTAATTGATGGTACCAAAACATCACTCATAAATCGATTTTAAAATACATCGAATCTTTCCAATATGTGCAACACTATCAGTCCAGGCTTCGCATATCAATCGACATGTCAGAATTCCCTTCTTAGGTGACGCTGACTATAATGACCATGATTCGAGTTTCAACCTTTACGTGGCCGACCAGAGTCCTAAGTTTACTACACTCTAGTAGTTGCATCGCTCTGGCATCGTAGCGGGAAACGGTGTGCATTGCTGATTTCGTTACTCCCATTTCACCGTGCTCCTTAGTAAAACAGCGATGCATATTTTATAAATAAATAAATTTATAAATATTTTTTTTCAACAACACACACACATTGTCTTCATCCCATGTTAAGTAGCTAAAGTACTTGTGTTATGGCATTCAGACAACGAAATATACTTACTTAAATACATTTTTCTTTTAAATACATACTTATATAAATAAACACCCAGACACATCCAACAAGTACTGAAAAGCTCATCATCTAACTACCAGTCAGCGGTGGGAGTCGAACCCACCACCCTACGGAATAGAGACAGACATGCTGACCACTACACCAACCCGACAGATATAGTTTCCCGCTACGATGCCAGAGCGATCCAACTACGAAAGTGAACTAGACTTGGCACCCAGATTCATGGCCGACTGTACCAAAGTACATAACCTTACGGCCATGACACAGTGTTATCGTAGAATCGACACCAAACGATTAGTTAGTTGAGCAACAGACGCGAGGCACTGATGCGGGTACTGGTTTGCTGATCATCTGGTTTTGGTGGCTGTTTGGTCTAACTTAGTTAATTTGTCGTTTTATTAAGCACCTATTGTCTTGGCTCGTCTTGTTTTGTTCAAGTCAATGTTAACTCTTTCCCGGACAGTGAACGGCTATAGCCATCATAAAAATAAAAAATCTATTGTGTTTTTTTACTGTCCGCCAATGTGTATCGTCATCTCAAGTCAAGAAGTTCTGCACAAAGACCGCGACATAGGCTTTGTGGTTGATGGAAAAAAATGGTACAATCTTATGATACCACTAGCAACAAATGATCCGTTCAGCGCTGTGTTTATCTAAAAAATACACACATCAAGTGTCTAGGGATCAAGTACATTTTAGAAGATACCAATCAAGAATATATTTTACAAAAACTGAATTCATTCATAATTTATTCAAAATGTGGTGATAAGTCATTGATACAGGCATGGGGAATTAGGTAGGAGATCAATCCCGAAGATTAGATTTGATTTAAATAAATTAAATTTTTTTAGAGCTAAAAATGTTCAGTATTTATTTATTGCATAAGTCTTAAATCTAAGAACAAACCCTGTTAGGGTGTGGCAACAAAATTACATTTTTAAATAACAAAATTATAATATTACATTTTTAAATAATAGATAACATTAATATTTTAATAACCTGTTCTTGATCCCTAGACACCTGATGTGTGTATATTACCTGAAAGAAGTAGTCGCTCTGAGCGATTAGGTTACTTTTTGCAATCTTATCACTGTTTTATTTTATTATTGTTGTTAGCCCACTGAATCTTGAAAAATCACTGAAAATTAGGTAAAGGCCTATCTTCCCTTTCTTCACTTACTACGATTTCGAGCAGCCATCCACCAGGCGTCATCCTGGCGAACTATCTCGCTGTGCCGTTTCTGTTGGGGTCGACCACGTCTGTATGTCATGTCTCTTGCCGTTCGTTGGGATCCAGGATGTGAGCTTGTTTGCCCAAGGAACCGGAGACATACGAGCAACATGGACAACCCAATCCCATTTTAGTTCGACCCAATCTTATCACTGTAAATGGGAAATTTTCGTGGCCCTTATTTTTCTTAATTATAAATGATGGCGCTAGCTGTATTAAGGGGGATTAATATCAGGGAAATGTCGGACGACAAGCGGTCAGTATTGAAGGTGTCACCTTTTACCACCATTAGTTTTTTTTATCGTGTTTGCATTTTACACATACTTCTTTTTAATGGGCTAAATAATTTGACGTAATACATTATAACTGACAGCAGTCGCTCGGGATGCCAGCGAGCGACATCTAGGTAAGATTTTTGTGGACTTTGAAATTTCGACCAACTGGACCAATGACCGTCTGTGGTCCAGCTGGTCGGATCCTTGACTAGTAACCGGGAGGTCGCAGGTTTGAGTCCGGCTACTGAACATGTAACAATGGGATTCTTTTTCAGAGCCTATGCACGCAACCGAACGCTCGTACGGTACAACATCGTGATGAAACCCGCACACCACAAGGTGTGTGAACCCTATAACGGCGATGGGCTCACCCCCTGTCACGTTGGCATTGGCTTTAGCAAGTGCCTCTGCCTACCCTGCTTTGGGATTAAAAGGCGTGAAATGTATTTTTTTACATTTGCAATGTACGTTCTAGTAAGAGTATTGCGTATAATATTATAGGTATGTAAATAGCCTGCGCTACCATTAGTACTATCTAATACTACCATGGACAAACGAAATGGATAGAGGAATAATTAATGTTAGATTGTTTCTTATTTTATGCATAGCTAACATTTAATTAGAATCTCCGGTCATGTGAACAGTATCGTTTTTGATTAGTCTATGATAGTGGTTGTTTTGATTAGAATTGCAATCGGATAGTTATTTTCACCGGAAACCGGATATTCGACCGCCACCAAATAGCCAGTTAGAATTCTGGATTTCCGTTATTTGTATTACTTAGTTTTGAACATGAATTGAAAAGTTTGTTACAATTTGTTTGATTATAACTGGATTTTTTTTATTCGTCGTCCTTTGTGTTGTTGTTGACCATTTGGTAATGTTTGTACAACTGTACCGCGTGGTGTTAATCACGTTTTTTGTTTCGATTCCGTGGAAATTTCGGGAATGCCAATAATCGGCAGGCGAGTTGGTGATTGGTTGGCAGTGGTGCTGTGATTTAACTCACAGAGAGCGCTGCTGCCCGTTTTCTGGAGAGACGTAAGGGGAAAAGTTGGGCTGGGGTGGTAACACATGTATTCTATTCGCCGTCACCACCGGTAAAAATATTGAATTATTATGCCCCTGCGGATTTCGTTCATTTAAGTAATAAATGGGCTGTATGGGTGTGGGCTGATGATGATGATGATGATGAAGTAATAAATTTCTTTCAGTCGACTCACGGTACAGAGTGATTTCTTGAGAGAGAGAGAGAAAAAACAGGTCAACAAGTGTTGGTATTGCATTCATGAAGTACGCGATACAAATTAAAAGGTAACAAAAATGAGGTATTTTTTTTTCCGCCGTCGATACAATATTCGCGCGTCCCGTGCAAACAAACGTATCGGCTATTTCGGAAATTGGTTTTAACACAACGCGCAGCAATTTGCACTTGTGATGCCGAGATTGGCAATCGGCAGACAGTCCTTGTAAACTGTTCCGGATTAACGTGACTTTTATGCGAAATATGAACAAGTGTTAACTTTCTGGTGTACGTGTCATTCTCGCTCGCCATAGCTGCGCGTGTCACTGTGGAAATTTGAAATATTTTGAAAAAAAGTAGCGGACTGCCACAGGTATTAGGAAAAGGAAGAGAAGCAACTACGTTAATCTATGGTTATCTAGTACCCAGCTTAGCCTAGATCTTGTCGATGTGTTGTGGAAAGATTTTACCTTTTTTTAAGAAAACTGTGGGATGGGTTTATAATCTGGACGCTTGTCTTCGGAAATTGATAATTATTTAACTAGCAGACCAGCCAAAAGCTTTTTTGCCAATGTGTATTATAATGATTATATGAGCCTTCCACGAAAATCACCCTATCTATTAACGAATACCGCATCAAATCCATTGCGTAGTTTTATAGGTCTAAGCATACATAAAATTATTTAATGCAACGAGTTCCATAGTTCGGTAAGTAAAAAGAAATTGAATCAAATTTTAGTAGGACTCATATGATTACAATTGTAATATATATGAGTCATATATTATCAAAGGCGGCAGAGTCCACAAGACACAGGGTGGACACTGCCGCTTTTGATATTATATGACTTATATGTATACCTATGTTCGCAGACCTGACCCTGTAGGTATACTATTTAAAATCAACATTACTGACCCTCTGAAGCCTGCCTCTCAAAGTGGCATAACCCGATTCGTCCGTATACCATCAAAAAGGTCGCATTTCCCTTATTTTACTGTCAGTGTACACACATCACATACTCGTGGTATCCCTACTGTGTTTGAGTAGGTATTTTTTGAAGTACTATTGGATAGAGTTAAGTTATGTGGCTTTAGTTTGTTTGTAGGTTAAATGACACTACAGAGAGGGATAGTTTATTAATAGAAAATATGGTTGTCCTTTTTATTCCGATCTGTGTATTTAAAAAAATGTCATTTAGGACAGAGGTTGTAGTAAAAGTGACTTATTGCCAAACTGCAATTTGAATGGGGAAGATATAGGTGGATTGTCGCGGTTTCTATTTCCACCTTCTACAAAAATATAATATATAAAACTGAAAGTCTTGGTTCATTCATGACTGACACATCAACGCCCAGCACAAACCCTTGACCCCGGGAAGCTGAAATTTTGATGCTTACGTGAGATAAGAAATTATTCAATTGAAAATTCAGCCCCTTAAAGGCAAGGGTGTGTGTGTGGGGGGGGGGGTAGAAGTTTATATGAGTTACGTTAAGTTTGGAGTTCTGGTTCTAAAACTGTGGAAATAAATACTGAAACTACACGAATGAAATCGTCAAGTGTTGATCGCGGCGTCCACTAGTTTGACTGCTGATATAGTTTATCATCATCATCATCAGCCCATACCTGATGATGATATAGTTTATCAATTTGCTATAATATTTAACCCTGTTATTATAAACTCCTCAGCAGTATTTGTAATTAATTACCAATGGCCGTTCCTTACTCATTAATCCGATTCTCGCGTTAAAAAAAAAGTTCATGAAAAAAAAAAGCAGGCGGCCAAACTTCGCTCCAATTAAAGAACTGTATAATTGGAGCAGCAGCTGCTGAGTTGGAAAACTTTCAATTCCACATAGGTATTACTTACTTTTCATAGCCACTGTAATAGTATAATTTTTTCGGAACTTTTTCCCAACAAAGTTTTTTTTTTATTTTTTCGTATTATAAAAAAGAAAAACTGTAACAACCTCCATAAATAAAGTTCCCGACGGCATAAATAATGGTCATCTAATAGAGCCCTCTCTCCTTGGAAAAATTATTGTTTTCTAACCCTCGATAATAGTTTGGGAGCCCGTTAAGATTGATAGCGTACACTCCAATGAAAAATCGTTCCAAGTTCGAAAACGAGGCAAATGAACGTTTGACGGTTATTCTTCATAGATTACCATCAGTGCGGAAGCTCAGTGCCGCAACGAAATTGCCTCAGCCCGGCGAAAAAAAAAAATGGCCTAGAGACAGAGTGAGAGGGAAAAAAAAAAGAAAAATAAGGAGACATCCGTTGGTGACGCCGGTCATTACGGTAATGCGAGTCTAAACTTGATTGATGATGCTCGCGAAGGTTTCCGGAGCCAGGATGTGACCTGTTAAGCTTTTTTCTCTGCTTCATCTGGAAGTCGACGCCGACGACGTCATCGCTTCTTGGCCTCTGTGCTGGCGAGGACTGTGGGATGTTCCAGGTGTTTTCTGACGGAATACTTTCTGAAGACGCGAAATTTGTAACCAGAACTGGCTTTTTTATTATTGTCCTGATGTAATTTGTAATTGTCTGCTTTTTCATCGTATCATCAGTTGATTCAAAATCGGATATGTTGCTCAGAGTTCGTCAACTTCGTCCTTACATTTGTCCAGCTTTTCAGACACTTACTTGCATTTCACTAGCGCGATTCTATATTTATGAATACCGTAGAGAGTACCTACTACTCAGTAAATTGTTAGGGCCTTACTAATAATGGCGGAATAGCTATTTCGAAGATACACAGAGCTAAACTTAACAGTTGTATGTCAAATACTGAATAACCAGTTCAAGTAGACCTGTAATAACGGTTGTATAATTGACAACGCGTTTATTGGTAAGGGGTTTAATGTTTAAATATTGTACAGAGATTTAAATCCAACCGAACTTTTAACCAAACACGGTTCTAATAGTTCACACTAATTGTTATTGCATGCAATTGTCACGTGCATTTTGTGACCGCATTGAATAAATTCAGCCGGTGGTTCGCGGAATTGTTACTACATTAATAAATTGAATTTCGAGGACAATTGCAGTTTATTTGTTGGAAATATCCTTATTTTGCTAACAAGCTTAATCGACAAGAATTGTGTGGGCAAGTGTGAACTTATTCGCCATTCTGTGTAATAATTATTATTCACTCTGGTGTTTAAATTAACATTTTGGAAATGGTTTTTGGGAATTCAAACTTTGGTTTGTAGTCTATTAATTTAATACTATTCGTACGTATTCAGCAGAAGGAAAATACATACTGACAATAAACACGTTAACGTAAACAAAGTGATAGTCGTGTGAAAGAAAGTTTTCTAACATAAAAACAAAAGTAACGGGCATGGTTCATTTTAGACTTCTTGACGCACTTGACTTGATCCTTCGTGCTTTGAAATTAAATGTCGTTTTACAATGGTGGATTACTAGTCCTGTGTCCAGCAATGGGACATTTAACCTGTAAATATTATAGTTGTTAATATCTATGTGGTACCGTTCAAAATCGTATGATAAAATTGTCAGGATCTCTTGGATACAGCGCCCAGCAGAGAAACCATCAACCAACATGCGTAACGTCACGCCTCCCAAATGGGTTAGCAGGGACTCTAAGGGACTCCATTTCGACCTGCTAAGGTCTTACATGCCCTTTTGTTTCGGATGATCTTTACATGTCGCAGATTTTGTTAGTTAATTGTTTGTCTTTCACTGTCTCTTCCGCCGCCGTGTCTAAAGATTACATCAAGCTAAATACTCTCATGGGGTGACGAAAAAAAAATTATAAAATACGAACAGGAGCCGAGAAAGTCATAATACGTAAACAAATATTATAAGGATCCAATTTCAACACAATAAGTGTATTTCCTAATTCAGTAAACATCACCGCATTTTGTGAAACGTCACACCAAATTCGTTCTCAAATATCGATGTTGTTATTGGCTTACACTCTGGGGCGCGGACTTCCCGTACCTGGGCGGGCGGGCGGGCGTCACGCGCTCGGTCACCCTCACCGGACACGGCGAGGTCACACTGGGCACGTTTGGGTCATCGTGAAAAATGAACACCGTGCATGACTCGTGAATTCTATTTGCCGACCCTTTTTTTTTGCGGTGTCGCCTTTGGTCTACGTTTAATCATCCGACGTAGGCTCGATGTTGTAGGCGTCCGGTTCGAGGGCGGATGTACAATGTTTTTTGGTATTTTTTTTTTAAAATACACTTCACTATAATCCCAAAGAGGGGTAGGCAGAGGCACTTGCTTAATAAGCAAGTTTCACCATGTTAGCCCATCGCCGTTATAGGTTCACACACCTTGTGGTGTGCGGGTTTCATCACGATGTTGTCCTTCACGGTACGAGCGTTGCGTTGCGTCCATAACGGTCGTTTTAAAGAATTTCAATGTTAAGTGGTTGAAGGTGATTAAAACGGGTATTATAGCGCCAAGATTAACCAAAGATAAGCATTCAGCTTACCTTCGTTGTTTGCCCGACGTTTCGACACAGTGACATGTGGCGTGGTCGCGAGCTGACTGCTACGTCGAGGAAACAACAAAGGTAAGCTGAATGCTTATCTGTGGTTAATCTTCGCGCTATAATACCCGTTTTAAACATTTAATTTCTTGTGAGATGACAACCATATTTATTGGGAACTATGTATGTATATAATAAAAAAACGTGATTGGGTAAAATATTTATGTCGCAAAAGCTAATTTTAAATACTGCTTGTCAAAGGACCTCGAGCAATTGTCTTAGAAACGGGCTCGGCAAAGTGAACAACTTTCACAATGACAAATGAAAAAACACCCTTCCGCAAGCAAAGTCAATCATCATAGGCAAAAAAATATTATTTTGTTCGGTCGATAGGTTTTTGTACGCAAGTAAAACACCATCCAATACCATCCTCATCAAATCATGTCTTACTCAAGTTACACTTATATACAGTTTGTCCCTTTTACACACGAACGATTAAAGCAGGACTACGGTTACTTAGCTAAAATGTATACTTGAGTGACCTTTCACTAACGGATCTAAGGGTTTTCTTACGGTATAATGGTATTAGGTATATCGAATTATAATTATGGTTGGCGTTAATTTTACATTTACAAAAACCTACTTTATTGCCGGGTTTAGTTTATTGCTGTTATCAAGACAAAATTTTTTTTTAATCACTATGAACAAGCGTTTGACCATCCTGCCTGATGTTAAGCAGGTATATACTTTTCTTCATAATTGTATCAAACCTACATTATTTATTTAATATTTACAAAAAGGCTTACAGCTCAGGGCCAAAGCGCACTTAATGTTACATGTAATAGGATAGGGACATTACTAACTTAATCTAGAGAAAAGTGATATACAAAAATAATTTAGCATAAAAAACCAACATGGTTATACTTATTTATTGATGTATTTCTTCTCTTTGTTTCAGGTAAATTTGGAGTTTTGTCACATACAGAATCGTCTCGTTCACTACTTCTTCTGCACATGTATGTTTGTATGTTATTTGATTATTGATATTTTTTATTTTCCCACTTGTTTGTACTTGCTACGCAAATGCCCACAGTTCACCAGACGTATTAAACCCAACGTGATCAACGTGAGACCATCGCCGCTGTAGTGTTCACACGTTTTGTGTTTTATTGGATTTGTCACGATGTTTTCCTACACGCGTGGCGTGCATAGACTCTGTTAAATTATTTTCGAAAAACGAAAAAATATAATTTTAATGTAGAAAGAACCGACTCCAGTACCAGTCGCCCGCCCATGCGATTTCCTAAAGTTCCCCTCGATCTGGTCTGCCATCATCAAGCCCTGACTTCCTTATCACGAAAATCACCTTTGAAATATATTCGATACTAGCTGCTCCGGCAAACATTGTTTCGCCAATATACATTATTTTCGCAGCGCACGCAACGCTCAAAGCCCTCAAGGATGAATAATTTTCCCCGTTTTCTTCACATTTTCCATTATTTCTTCGCACCTAATAGTTGCAGCGTGATGTTATATAGCCTAAAGCCTTCCTCGATAAATGGTCTATTCAACAAAAAAAGATTTTTTCAATTCGAACCAGTAGTTACTGAGATTAGCGCCTTCAAACAAACAAACAAACTCTTCAGCTTTATAATATTAGTATATATAACAAAAAAAAACAAATGGAAATGGGTTCATAAGTGACAAGAGTGGTGAAATTGAAGGTATTGCTAACGCTTCCTCACTTAAAAAATAATATAAGAAATAATAATACAGCACGTATCGAATCCGTAACCTTCGGATTAAAGGCCAGGGTATCCAAGCACTTAAGTATAAAATATTTACCCAAATAACAATAGCATTTGAGATTCAACTGAAGTTTTACCCAAACGACGCGACGACGTCTGTGCGTGCCTGAAAGTTAAAACTTTTAATCCGTCAACGTTTTGCAAGAGCTTTAATTTAAACTTTGCCCATGGCTAATTACAGTTTTGTCGCGAAAAAAATAAAGCCTGCGCCGTTCTGTTGGGTGTCGTAAATTCATAATAATGGAGCATGAATGAAGTTTTAAAGCTTCGTTTTTTCTTGAAAAAAAAAAACGCACGTACTATTTATTTTATATAGACGTGCAGTATAAGTAAAGTAAAGTAGACGCTAAGGCAATTAGACTTCTTCATACAAAAAGCGGACAGTAGGACGCCCTCAGGAGTGTAGGACGCCCTCAGGCAAGGTGGACTGATGATATACGCAAGATGGCTGGCAGAAGCTGGAGGCGAGAAGCCGAAAACAGATCAAAGTGGCGTGCAATTGGAGAGGCCTATGTCCAGCAGTGGACAAGTATGGGCTGATGATGATACAAAAAGCACAAAGCAAGTTTTGCTTAAACAATATGAACAAGCTTTTGACCACCACTTTTTCTGGGGAACAAGTCTGTTACACTTCGGAGTTGTATCGCTCTGTAACAATGTACATTGCTGTTTTACTAAGGACGACAGTGAATCGATAGTAACGAAATCAGCAATGCACGTCATTTGTCTATCTGTCAATCTAGAAACCCAGCCATCTCGATGTAAAGAAACTGAAAATGAAACAAAAAATTAGAAAGAAAGAACATTTATTGACAACAGTAGAAACACACAAAAAGAAAAAAAAACAAACAAAACAAAACATAGTAAACAAAATATAAGCGTTTAATGTGCTTCTGCCGAAGTCAAATGGCATCTGGCTCAGCATATGCTGGGGCTCGCGCCCGCAGCGCTGATTTTCAGCCAGTGCCAGGAGCAACGCACGTCAGGTCAAAAATGCCGCCATCAAACACAGCCAATAAAGAACATACTTATATAATTCATATATATATATATATATATACATTTTATTTTAAAGTTACGTTTCAAAAATGATACCGTAATAGGTGTTGGGGTGATTCTTGACCCCAGTAGTGTACGTACCTCCGCTCTGAGTGACCTTGAAGCGACACTAGTCAGTCGCCCGTCGCAGCTCACGGAGTAATGAGATCACACGGACGCTCAAGTGATCAGACTTAGGCCCCTGATGTTAAGTAGAGATGTGGTCTGTTATGGAGCACTCTAATTGTTTATTAGGTACCTATCCAGCTTACTTAGTTGATCTAGTTTGTATGGGGAGATCTAATGGTTTTTCGCCCGGACGAATTGGACATTCTGCAGGCCTAGGAAAGACAAGATATAGATTAATTGAGCGCTGTTATTGGCTGCTGTCACACATTGTGCAACTAAGCTTGTTTCAACCAATCGTAGTGCCTGGCAGTGGCGTGCACTGGCTTTTACGACAAGGTAGACAGTACTCCCAAAGGATTGACCCCTATGTATAGATAACTTGTTTTTACGAAATATAGGTGCCTACATATCTACTCACCCACAAAACACAGGAACCTTTGTTAGTCTGTGTCATGAGTATAACAAAAAAAGTTCTAGCAATAACTCTATTATTAGGTCGGGTAGCCAAAATACTAAGGTAGGCAGAGTCTTTTTGCCTATATGGTGTGCACGCCACTAGTGCCTGGTATGTCTCGGCATGTCTTGGAGCGCCTTGCTAGGCATGTTGAAAGACTGAATCGGGTCTGTAGAAACAGTAGACTTTAAAAGTGTATTTTGACACTCAACCTGTAAATCAATATACAATATACATAGTATAAAATAATGTCGCCTCCCGCTGTCTGTCCCTATGTATGATTCGATCTGTCAAATTACGCAACGGATTTTGATGCGGTTGACTTTAGTTGATAGAGTGATTCTTGATGAAGATTTATATTTATAATACACTAGTGGACTCGACAGACGTTGTCCTGGCTTAACTATTAATAAGAATATCTAGGGTGGCATGTGCCCAGCAGTGTATGTCATTTTTTTCTTTCATAAGAACCTAATGCTGTCATTAATAAGCATAACAAAGAAAGAATTAGCGAAATCGGTCCACCCGTTCCGGAGTTATGGAATGACAACGAAACGTGGCTTTGATTTTTATATAATAGATGTACAAATAGCAGGGAAAACTGTTAATAACGGCTAATGGCAAAATAACTTTTGCTGGTTTAGCTAGTCTAAATTATAAACTTTTTGTTTCTAGTTCAAGTGAGGATTCTTCTTTATGCATGCTAAGTCTCTTGTAAATTAAAAAAAAACATACCAAATAGAACCAGTGTCACGTGATCCCTGACTTCTTACATATTGCTATTCTGTACGGATTCACACGAACGCTGATTTGTTCACTTTTTTATGTTGTTGACTGTACTAGGAAGGGTTAAACAAAAGCGAGTGCCATTTCTAAGCGGTGTTGTGAGAGACATCACGGCCTAGTTGCTTCCTGGGTCAACTTGGTTTCCCTTTCACATAGGGAGTTTTAACAAACAACTTATGTGTAGGCATGAAAACATGGTTAGCTAAACCATACATTTTTGTATCCTGTATAACTACTTTGTAGTAGTAACTAGTAATTATCGGGATATAGAAATCGGGAGAAGGCCGTGTATGTTTGTATGTTTACCTTTATAGTAATACTAGCTGACCCTGCAAACATTTGCCTTTCCATAATAAGTTGCCTTTGTACCCCGTGTATTGGGAGAAATACAACTGGTGGATGCATAAAAATAGATAGTAGCCGATTCTCAGACCTACTTAATACGCATATAAAATTTGGTAAAAATCACTAAAGCCGTTTCGGAGGAGTACGGTAACTAACACTGTGACATGGAAATTTT
>SJJU01007526.1:0-12903 GCA_012932125.1 Conopomorpha cramerella
TCAGTGACCTTAGAATTTAGGTCACAACGACAGATTAGATTAGTTTCAGTTAAGCCGTTTGGGTAAGTAATAACTATGCATAACAAAAGTGTTTTTCTTCGGTGATTGGATGAACGGTTATTGAAGTTAAGGATAATTCGGTCGTGGAAATCCATTAGTTGGGTCATTGCGTCTAAATGCCTTCTTCCTAACGATTCTGGTATTCAGGTGACAGGTTAAGCTGTCGGTCGTGATCTCTGGGTAGTCATTTGCCCGAATGTTTTCCAATACCTTCTATTCATCCCTCGGCATTGGTATATTTGCTAACTTTGTTCCTTTTGAAATAATAGTAAGGATATTTAGAAAAAAAAGACGTACTGAAATGGGGAAAATGTGAACGACATTCTACCAAATTTAATTAAGAAATCCGTCTAATTTGTATCGTGTTGTGCTCTTTTAGGAGGCTGATGGACTCGGTATCTATGACTATGATCATCATGATATTTTGATAATTTTTAAAGGCTTTTCGGTATACTACTTCTGCGTTAAATAGCTACTGTTGTCGCTAACTTATGAATTTATTGAAAATGTTTGTTTTCCAATGGGACGATGGCAGAACTGCGCCTGATAAGAGGTTAATTGATATTGTATTTGTGTAGGTATTACGTGTGTTTGCGCAGGGAACTGATAGCCTCCGATAACTCAAGATAAATATTTAATAGTTCGTGTACAGTCGTGGAATTTAATACGAATATTGATTAAATAATATTCTAAATTTAAACAGGTTGTGCATCGCGGCATTATCCGTGGCTTATCTCTTCTGGGAGAATGTTGGGATGAAATATGGACTATAAAATATTATTCACGTTATAATCTCCTCACCAAGTAGTAGGACTCTGCAGTCCGTATATGTTGAAGTGTTACAATTGATGCCAGTTTCTTACCGGTTCTTTTGCATCACAAAATAAATCACTGCTGAACCGTGTGACTGTACGAGTTTAAACTACTTGTCAAGATCATGTTGCATGATGAATAAGTTAATTTCGATTTACCAATAATTTGTTCTGAAGTGTTGAGTGTACGTGTGTCGCTGATCACATTCACAGAACAGTACACAGTGGAATAGTTGTTCCATTGTCCTACATAATGAGGAATATCATTTGTAATAGTCAATATCGTCCATTCGTTTTGTATGATGTATGGTTTACCACCGAAGAAAATCGTAATGTTTTTTTTGTCTTATAGAAAAAATGTTAAACCGCTGGACGTATTAGTCGTACTGTTGTATATTACTTGTAGTAATTAACTTCCCATGATATAAAAGTAGCAAAATAGAAAATGTACTTCGTAAAGTGTTCTATTTTAATGGGTCTATTTGAATAGCACAAAACAACACGACATTCGTTCTGAAATAAATTGTCTTTTGTTCCCATAAATCTTCAACGAAGACGTTAAAAAGCAGAAATGTGTTTTAAAATCAGACAGTCGTGAATATGACATTGTAGATGCATTTGACCTATTTCTACAGACGGATGACGTGCTGAGTTGCGGACACTCTCACCTAGTATATGAAAAGCTCAGCTAACATTGATTCTGTGTAGCTTATATGACCGAAACTGTCAAGTTGTCAGCAACTAGCGGACGTACTGACGACACAGCATACAAACTTATCTTTGGACACGGCTCCAATAGTACATTGTTGAGAACATGCACGAGAAAATACGCATTTACCTACTTACTTCACGTAGTCCTAGCCCATATTACAAGAACGCGTCTATTTTTGCTCACATTTCGATATTAATTGTGTGATCATCGTTTCAAATTTATAAGCTCCTAATAATAATACATTTTATTATGAGCCATGTATCTCTGTCACTTGTCAGACAGAGAAATTCTGCCCACAATATTTATAGTAAGAAATATTCTTCTGGCATAAAACTACGTGGATTAAATACCGGGCCATTTATTAATCCTACTAATATTATAAACCTGAAAGTTTGTATGTGTGGATGGATGTTTGTTACTCTTTCACGCAGAAAGTACTGGACGGATTTTGATGAAACTTGGCAGTATTGTAGTTTATAAACTAGAATAACATATAGGATATAAGGTATTTTGGTAAAACAACGTTTGCCGGGACAGCTAGTATCAGTATAGTTTTCATAACAATCTTGTTTGGATGGAATGTTTTTGTAAAACTTTTGTGTTTAAAATCTTCATAAAGCTAAAGTTATTGGAGATTAATCATCAGATTTCTAGAAACAACTATCCTGATTCCTGTCCTCCAACGGCAATGATATTAGGCAAATACACTAAGAATTTTAGTGTCACGACATTCAGATTTTATTAGTCGTTAAGCTGGAAAAGATTGGCAATATATTCCGCCATAAATCACAGTTTAGGGTCATTCTGTCGTCAATTTAACGAAAGTTATTACGTAAAGCCAATAAAGAAGAATTTCATTTTAGACGATAGTATTGTATGGTGAAAGCGAAAATTGTTATGGACGGAAGTAATTTCTCTTGGAAGGCACTATTGTCTTAATACTGAGCCAGAACCACAGTTCGGTTCGAGTACGGTCATGAAAATCGGATTTGGTTTTTGAAAATAATATACTGCGTGTAAAAGGACCCCGCGCAATGGTCTTAGAAACGTTGTTGGGCTCGTCAATATGAACAACTTTTACTATGCCGACAATGCGGGGCAAGAAAAATGATTTTCATCTCCATACAAAATGTACAATTTTTTGCCTCGGAAGATTACATTTGCTATTCTGGAAGGAACGGTAAATTTAACGATGGCCTAACCAAGATAATAACATTGGTATTATATTCACTTTAAAAAAAATCCTCATTATACATTTAATCTATCTTTGCTGATTTTTTTTATATTCTGTAATGATCACATGCAAAACCAAAAATGGTATCCTAAAAAACATGATTAGCTAAATTCGAGGAGCTTAAAGGTTCGGAAAAAAATTATGTTTACTTCGTCTCGACGTATGATGTCATGGTTGTTTTCGCATTGGAAGCTTTCGAAGTGGTTAATGTATTTAGTAGGTACAAGTGGAAATAATATTTAAATAAGATCGAATACTTTATAGTTCCGTTTTAGTTAAGTTTCAGTTATTACGTTTATAGTAATAAAAACCTGTTCATAATTTTCAACATCTTCTGTGAGTTCAGCCTCAAGATTGGCTGAAATTTTACCGGTTTAATTAAAAATCATCCTTTGTTGCCTACCCTAACGTCAACATACATATTATACTAACATCATTTATTTTTTTACTATCCTGGATAGACTAGTAATCGATGTATTGTTTTTCTCCTCTATCTTTTCTTTAATGATTAGGTATCGAGCAACGATCGTTGTTGATTCTTCTTAGAAACAATAAAGTCCAGGTAGCTGCGCTCACTTCGATAACTGAACAAAATTCTTATTCAGTATTGTACGCACACCTGTAGCTATAATATTGCTACTTTTTATTGCCGTTGTGGATTGCAAGTTTTCAGTTTTGTGTCTTTTGTCTTATGCTTAATGGTCATCCGAGACAGGTTATTAAAAAAAACGCAAACACAAAAATATATTAACTACTTTTCTTTTTGATACGGTCGATGATAGGTAAATGTTAACCTAAGAAATTATACTACACAGATTGAGTTGACACTGTAGCTTTGAATCTTCTCAGTGAAGATCGAACTAAGTCATCAACTAGTCTCAAACAAAACTGTACTTAATGGATCTGACCAGAAACCAGACGGTTTGTTCAAGTTATCTCTCCAACACAATGTTACACAATTTAACAAAACCAAAACATGGTTGTTTAACAAACACACCATGACAGCGGGTGACAGTTCGGCAGATGGAAGCGCTATTTTTTGCTGACACTTCCGGATGTTGATGCATTTTGCGAGTCAGACTCGCATTAATAGTTTGGAACATGTGACCGGAAGTTGTGACAGGTGCTTGATATTAATGCGTGTTGTCGTGTATTCATTTTGTAAAAAAATGGCACACTGATTGGGAGTAGTTCTACTCCTTAATTTGATCGTTTTTCGAATATGTAATAATTTGAGTAATATGATGATGATAATACGATGAGTGTGGGTGAGTGGGTGAAATGTAAACTCTTGCCACAGCAATTTAATAAAATTATTTACATCATTTTTGTATTTAAGATTTTTATCGTGACTGGGTAAAGAAGGCAAAGAAGCTAAAATAGCAAAAACAGGCCCCGTACCACGAGGCTTTTAATGAAGTAATATTGTTTACGTTGTGCGACAGTGGCAGTGTTATACCACTCGTCTAGCGTTGTCCCTCTCACATAGCGAGAACGATATTACTATAAGACTTCATGGTACGGGGAAAATCATAAACTCATCCACTACAAAATGGATGGGTTTAGTACAATTATCATTTGTGCAGATACAGTGTTTTTAATAGATATTTTCTGATACCTTCAGTTTATTTAATTCCCACGGTATTTCACGACATTTCAAAGAGAGGACGGATACCGGTGTTCCATAAAAAGGTTACTTCAAACACGCATATCTAATTAAAACTTGTGCTGCGTACAACATTGACACACAAGTTTCAAATATCCATCCGGGCTGCACTCGAATCTCAGTGCTGTTGGCATAGTTTCCCATGACCATTATAAACTGAGCTTTAGTATAAAGGAATGAACATAATGTATAAGGTCAGGTAAATCCAAAGTGCATTGTTCAGCTTGTACACAACTGTACGTACAGATGCGCACTCAACCCAGATGTTACTTGCAAACACAGAAATAATATTGGTAGAACGGCAACCGTGGCCAGCTGTGTGGACGCGTATTTATTAATATTTCATATTTTACACTTTTCATCAATATTTATAATTAGCAGTCCGTACCAAAAATGTTATTAAAATATTTGTCACGGATGAAAAACTGTAAATTAATATGTAATATAATAATTATAAAATGTTCTCGCTTTTGCGTACCAATGCGGGAAAGGCAGAGGTGATAGAAATTAAAATTTGATGTCTCTTTTTTTGTCTATTCCGTTCTACGAAAAATATTATCCTTGTATGTTGCAAGGTGTACTGCATCAATGCATTTGAAAGCCCTTATCCCCTTTGATGTAGGAACTATTATACTGTGGCATAGAAAAACCCTTTTTTTTTCTAAATCAGGGGTCGTATTGAATGGTTGAATGACCGTGTGAGCGAACCACCCCCGCATTCTCACGTCCTTTAGATATTTTGCAATTGAAAATGTTCGAATCTGATCCAGAGATATACAACTTGTGAATGACGCGTAATTGGTAGTAATTGAGTTATATTTAATTAAAATTAATCTGTCTCATAATCATTGCTCTCAGTTTAATAACCTGCATAATATTATATTACGTGTAAAAGGGACCCGAGCAATGTTCTTAGAAACGTTGTTGGGCTGGTAAATATGATCAACTTTTCCTATGGCGACAATGCGGGGAAGTGACTCATGATGATGAATAAACATTCTTCGGGATCCTTTTACACGCAGTAATATAATATTAAAAAACATAACTTACCACTTCAGTCCATCGTTTGTTGCAGGAATCTGGTACGGATCTGGAAAGGAAAAAAAACTGAATTACAAATTATGCAAATTAATTTCACTTTAAAATCTGTCTAAGAACAAGATTTATGTACAGTCTGCCTTCGAACGGTCAAAAATTCTTGCTTAAGTTGAGTCAAATTCCATACATAAGACAGTTCCAAGCAAAATTTTAACAAAGCATTCACTATGCATTTGTCTCACAAATATCTACCTAAAATGCAAGGCTTCATAAGTCTGCAAATATGGGAAAGAAGTCTGCGGAGTACAAGGAGGGTCTCCAACATTAATAACTCCTTTGAGGAGGTACCTTTGAGGTCTTTGTACCTATGCTAGAACTACAGCGTTCGTGCTTTATTACAAACTAGCTGACTCTGTAAACCTTGTTTTGCCAATATACGTTACTAAAAGTGCTTTATATGCTATTTTAAGCATGTATTATACATGTATACTTTTCTCAAGAATCTCTATCTAATAAAGAAACCCGCATCAAAATCCATACATACCTATGTACATGTCGGTAGTAGGAGGCGACTTTGTTTTATAAATGTACTCTTATAATGCTGATTGATTTTACAATGCTGCGTGATATGTCAACTCTTTATTAAACATCCTAATCAATAAATAGTATAAATCAATGTCGCCTCCCGATGTATGTTCTTATGTATAGTTACTTAGTTTTCTTTAATAGATAAAGTGATTCTAGAGGAAGGTTTATATGTATAATAGCCGAAAAACACTGTTAATACTATATTGGCTAAACAATGTTTGTGGGGCAACTTGTATTATTATAAATGTGAAAGTTTGTGAAAGGTGTGTGTGTAAATGTTTGATACTTCTACACAGAAGGGAGAAAATCGTTTGACGTTTAACTTAATTAGGAAATACGCTATGGTGTGACCCTTAAGTCCCTTAACCATAGGAACGGGATGAAGGGTTGTGGTAGGTGTAAATAAAGTATACAGTGTGTATACTTTGTGTTTTTTTCAATACCCCGCTTTGTCTCCATAGTAAAAGTTGTTCATATTGACGAAGCCAACAAAGTTTCTAAGACCATTGCTCGGGTTCCTTTTAAACACTGTATACCTAATTTCAAGTTTGATACGTAAGACTTGCAACTCGATTGCTAAATCATTTTCAGAAACCCAGTTAGTTACCAGTAATATCAATTTCAAATCGGCAGGTATTCATATTGCACCTCAATTTACGCATATTCCCAATATTGTTTTCAAATAGAAGTTTGCTGTCGCGGAATACAATTTTGCGGTTTGTGAAATGTGATGAAATGTAAAATCGATACGATTTGCGGTCTGTCTATGTCCTGTGAGGGACTCGACACTCGACAGCTAGATTGGACATTGACCACGTCCAATTCTACTAGGTATTTGGTACGTCAGAAAGCTATCAATGCTACTTAATTTTTGGGGGCAATTGACATTCCCATCTCTCCTAAATTATGTACAGTCAGCTCGACTGATTCAATCTAAATCCTTTGGTATTCTTTAATTATGAACTTGTAGTTTATTAACTAATTTCGAATGGTGTGCGTCATACAAAAGGGGACAAGATAATAGCTTTGCCGACTGCATTACATTTTCATTTAAATAAGCAGAAAAAAGGGGCGTTGAACTACTGACGCAACACCAATAATATGAACTAGTTAGATATCCAATAAGTTAGTAGACGTAAAAAAAATACACTTCACGCCTTTTAATCCCAAAGCGGGGTAGGCAGAGGCACTTGCTTAGTAAGCAAATGCCCACGGTTCACCAAGCGTATTTAACCCAACGTGACAGGGGGTGAGCCCATCGCCGTTATAGGGTTCACACACCTTGTGGTGTGCGGGTTTCATCACGATGTTGTCCTTCACCGTACGAGCGTTGCGTTGCGTACATAGGCTCTGAAAAAGAGTCCTATTGGTACACGTCCAGTAGCCGGACTCGAACCCGCAACCTCCCGGTTACAAGTCAAGTATCCGACCAACTGGACCACGCTTACCATAATGTCTAGTTAACTATACCTTTAGTAATAGGTAGAAGTTGAAATTGTGACAGTAGTGCACATACAAATACCACAAACAGTGGAAAGTGTGTGAAATTTGAGAAATTCATACAACTTGTCACATAATATTCGGTACGTTACGTGCGCAGGCTCACGCGTACACGCAAGTTCGGAAATATAACACGTCTTGTATATTTTTTTATTAGCTACAGGTAACTGCTTACTATTATGAAACAAAATATACCTAGTCTAATATTCATTACCTTTTAGTAACTGTAATATTATTGCTAAAGAAGTACTTCTCTATCCTTTTGTAATGACTTTAGTTCTTATGAAAGACGAATATCGATTTCTAGTAGAGAAACTAGTTAGTTTCAGTAACAAGGTTTCACCTTCTTTTCTATTACTAAGATACTACTGTTTAGTCTAGTGAGTCTGCACGTCATGTTCTAAAAAACAAGTAATAAAAATAGTTCTTTGAGGTTTTAGGTTTCTTCCTACATTTCATACCATACAGTTTTGTTTAATTCATTGAAATCTGCATATCATATAAATAATAGACAAAATACATACATACATACATACACTTCACGCCTGTCTCCCAGAGGGGTAGGCAGAGACTACAGATCTCCATTTGTCACGGTCCTGACATACCCCTTTCGCTTCATCTACATTCATACATCTCTTCATACATGACCTCCGGTTAGATAGACAAAATAATACTTCTTTAACGACAGTGCATTGCAACTTGAAAAAGGCTTCCATCCAACAACTCAATAAATCCGCAGCCTTTTTTTTAAAGGCTCGGATAAAAATTCTTTCCTGAACCGCGTACAAAAAATCTTTTTTTTACTGAACAAAATCTGCAAAGCCGGGAAAAGTCTAGCTGCAACTTGATTCTGCTTATCGGATAGTGAAGTTTGTGACTGCACTTTCGGCTTTTTACTTTGAATATTAAGATTGGAGGTAGAAAAAGGGATCTTGGAATTCAATTGATGGCAAGTCGCCGTTATACAGATTCTAGACTCTTCAATATTATCTCTACGGCATGACTTTTTATTTTTACGTCCCAAACGATGTCGTTGTTCCCGCAAAGAATTTTGTGAGGCGTATTCGCTAAATAAATATAAACGTAACCTTCTCCGCTTTGGGAATAAAAAAGTATAATAATAAAAGTATTATACACTTATTTTGGAATTAATTAAATTGCAGTTTTGGATATTATGTATGTATTTTTTTTTCAGTAAGTACTGAAAAAAAAGGTTATCCTTAGAATCAAAAAGCGTCACAGTATTTACCATTTTTCTTAAAAAGCGTGACACGTCTTCATTAATCAACGTCATCGCGACTGTGACATTTTTACACCTGACAATTGGTACGCATTTCAATGCCAAATGACAACGTCAGTCCGTAAATAATGTGAAGAAATTGACAATTGTGAAAGGATGCGACGACGTCACACATCGAATTGTCGCACAACAATTTGGAAAAACAGACCGTTTATCTAGAATAATCTACTATATAAAAATAAGTCGGGTTTTCCTCCCTGACGCTATAACTCCAGAACGCACGAACCGATTTCCACGGTTTTGCATTCGTTGGAAAAGTCTCGGGCTCCGTGAGGTTTATAGCAAAGAAAATTCAGGAAAAAATTCAACAGAAAAGCGGGTAAACGAAACGAACCCATCTGGTGGCGAAATGGAGTTCGCCGGGTTTGCTAGTATTATAATAATGTAAAGGCTAACTAAATCCCCCTTACCGAGTGACCAATAAACGCGGTTTAACTTATACTACAGGTCTACTGATACTAGTAATTCGGCATTGGATATACACCTAACAAGATAGATTGAGCTTGGTTTATCATCGGAATAGTTATTTCGCAATTCTTTGTAAGGCTTTAAGTTGAAACAGGTAAAGGCTTAGCACTACGCAGTTCAAATTCAAACAGAATTAGTACCGAGGTTCGTAGCGAACTTTGCGAAATAAACTTAATTGGTATGCCCCAGGTGGCGCTTAATGAGCATAAAAATAAAAAATCCAGGCGGAGTGAACTAATTTCAAAGTGCTGTGAGGGTTGTTCTTTGCTCAGCCTTATTAATGCGTGCGGCAGCCACGCGGCCGCTGGAAATATGGGCTTCATACTTTCAGATTAACCTGGTAAGGAACATTTTTCGGGATACCTGCACATTTGTATGCGAAGAAGTTCTTACAAAACTGCATTGACGTTTTTTTTGTTTAAAAGCACATGTACATAACATAATATGTAAATATTTTATTAATTATAGCTCCCATATTGTATACATGTCAGTGAAAGTTAGTGAATAATCCATTACGGTCTCAGGCTTTGGTAATGTTACTATCACTTGACGAGATTTACTTTATAAGACTTTCCTACAGAAAACGCACACACAAAAAAAAATCATTAATTAGCGTTGATATTTCTTTAAACATCTGTTGGTTGAACATCCAAAATGTTGAAAACTCGCTTCTTATTCCGTAAATAACTATAAGATAAAGTCTATTTCTCCCTATTTCGATTACAAATTACTTAACAATAAAGTGTCTATAATTAAACTGATGTTCAATCGACTATAAAACAATTATTCTACTTACAAATAAGTACCTTCAAGTACAGAATGATGTTACAACGCTGCTCTTTAAGTTCACATAAACAAACAAACGACAAAAAAGCATTATATCGCTATTACAATCTGCGATAAAAGCAAAGGAAACTATGTCGGCTAGATAAGAAACACTCGAAGAAAATGCGATGTAAAAAACCGTGTATCTTACCTACACTTCACTAATAAAAGCTGAACTCCTATGTATTAAACTTTACATTAAAGGCAAGTTCAAATGAACATAAAGAAATGCCTCTAAAATTGTCCAAGACACACCTTTGCCATGTCTATAATCATGTTTCTTTAGAAGCGCGCGAAACGTAGTGAGTGCTTATTTTCCGCTTGGACACTTTCTTGATCGAACTAATTGGATGTGCTCAAATGGAACATGCAATAAAAAGTTTCGTGCAGTTTATTTTTTCTTTTCGGCCAGTACGTAAGTAAGTGTTTTAGAAGACACCTACATGGTTGTGGATTTTTTTTGCAGTGGCGACTGCGGTTTGGCCCAAAACGCTGCAATCTGTTTCAGTACCTATGTTTTTTTTGCGATTCGTAACCAAAAAATATTTTAACTTTGTGGATTAACTTGTTGTTAGACCGTGAGACAGTACAGTAATACAGGCACGAACGCTACGATTACCATGGTGGCACATTATATTTGTAATAATTTAAATGAATGTATTTTCTATTGTCTCTCATATCGACGTCGTTGTTCCTATGAATCATGGCAATTACTTATTATCCCTCGTCTTCCCATTATACCCATGTAAATTGTTCTTAATAAAACCCAATTGAACGTTATTAAAAAAAATCGACAAAATCTTGCCCTTTGTTTCCCGAGATCCCTATGAGTAATACAAATTAGGTTCATATTCGCGCAAAAGGGTTAACTTTACGGTACATGTATGGCGTATTCGTCTATACAAAGGTTTGAATGAGGTCACGGGTCGTTGCGTAAGCGTGACGCTATGGGTCGTGAGTAAAACAATAGAGCATTTTAGTAGGTACAGGGGAACAAAAGGGCTTACACGCAGCGATCATGTTTTGAGGTCGCCAATATGAATGGGTTAAAACATAAAAAGCAACGCTCTGCAAATTTCTATTTTTGGAATAACGTCAAAATATTTGGCTTAGTAGTTGGGCCACTCGACTCGCGATGAGAAGGCCATAGGTTCGGTATACATATTAAAGTTATAATGGTGAAATACATTTGTTTTGAAAGAACGAGCGAATGACCTACTAGAATTATCCATTTGTTAGGTGTTTAATATATTTGAACCTTCAATGTGACAGCGGTAATGGGCATTCAACCTAGTAGTAAACAAATATGGAAAATATTATATGCCATAATGTCAAATCATGAAATCATATTACGGTTTTTGTTGTTGTAATTTTACGTAGAATATTGATGTCTGCCAATTTGGGGTCCTATTCTTTGTATTCCGATATCAAAGAGAAGAGTTCTATAACGAGTGGGCTCATGTCCGTCCGGTTGCGCACGCGCCCTAAAGGAAGTGACGTCATTGTGTTCTACAATGAATGGAGGTTCTCTGTATAGGCTGCGACCCGTGAATGAATGAATGATATTGATATACATCGGTACAAATAGATGAATAGTACGACGTAGATGAAAAATTCGTTACACTTTCGAAGTACAAAAAATGCTACTACGACGTTACCGTTTCACATTCATTGCGCGGTGGACATGTTTACGATTAAGCGTAGTTTTTTCTAATGCCGCGATCTATGCTAAAATTGTATTTGGCCTTTATAATCTTGAGTTTTGTGGTACAGAGGAGTTATTTTAATGTGTTATGTACTTCAATCTGTGTTGGTCACGGCAAACTTTCCTTTAAATATCTATAGTAGGATCATTTTGGTCATCAATTTATGTTAAAATAGTATTTTAAAAGAATTAAAGTGGTTAAGATTAGTATCCGTTCAATACTAGCGCATAATACTTTTGAGTTTATTTTTATATCTTGGTACTTTGATCTTGTAAGTACTTACTACTTCTTGAACCAAAAAAAAATCGCCGTGCTCAGAAAAGCCGTTGCGAGCGAACAAAGATAATTATTTTTTGATCGAAATAATGACTTATCCAGTTACAAATAAGGTTCCAAACAATTTAATCTCAGCTGGACCATGACTGTGTACAAACTTGTATACAAAAGCCGCGAATATTTTTTGTGCTGCAGCCAATTGTATGCCAGAGACAGATTTTGTATGCTCTTTTTTCAAATAAACTTGAACGGTTTCGAGTACTATTTCTCATATAGTTAACAGTTCAGCTTATACGTATGTTGTTTACGTTGTTTGTCAATAATGCTATACTATAGCTAGCGCTTATGTGTGTATGAATATAGGCACAAAAACATGAAATTACAGCCATTTAAGCTCACGCACGCAGTTTCCATCATTATAAATACAATGAGCGTGTGGTTATGATTTATATTATTCTGAGATTTTTGAGAATTTACAAAACGGTAAAGCATCAAAAGAGAGCGGCAAGTAATGAAACGTAATTGGTAATTATGATATAATTTCATACTTTTGTAGTATTTTCATTCCATGACACGTAAGTAGACATTAATAATATATAGAACGTACAAAAAAAGCTTTTAATTAATTTGTTCTCTAATAAATTATTCAAGTTCAAAATAGTACTATTATTACATTGTATGTGGTGTGCCACTAACATTGTGTATTGTCAGTTCCACA